>JASDQU011377206.1:26646-40939 GCA_032191745.1 Picea mariana
ATCAATTTATCATTGATCACTTTCAGACCAGGAAGACCTTTCTTCTGGAGAGCTTCAATCTTACTGAAGAATATTTGTACCCCCAGGTCCATGGCCTGAACCTTTTCTTCCAGCTGAAGCATTAATCCCCACTTGGTCAAAACCCTTTTGACCTCAAGGATGGTCTCTGTTCTGCCTTCAATATTCAGCTCTTCCAGCTCTTCCCTGGTCTTAGAATTGAGGAACTTGATGATCTCATTTGCCTATGTTGGCATGTCTCCCAATTCTACTCTGATCTTCTCAATGGCCTGTTTGCTTCTCAGCACCAACTCATTCTACTCGAACATGATCTGGATCATTGGCCATATTTCATTCATGGACTTAGTGATGTCTGTCCATACATTCTCTTTAACCTTGGCTAAGGTCTTTCCTGCCATTGTCTGCTTCCGGAGCTGCTGTAGCTCCTGCTTGAGCTACTCTGTCACCTGCTTTTCCTTGGAGAGGCTAGTCTGGAAAGAATTTTTGAGTTCTTGAAGGTTCTCAACTTCCTTTTTAAGCCTACTGATCTCTGTCTCCTGTAGGTTCATCTTTTCCATGGATTTAGCCAAGTCAGTTGTCTTCTCTTGTGATGTCAATGGAGTCGCGGATGGGACTTCTGTCACTGATGCTGCGCTCACTCCTGAAATTGGGATAGCACTCAATGGAATGACTTCCATTGTCTTTAGTTTCTCCTTATCTTTTAATAGTTTCTCCATCTTAGCTTCCATTTCTTTGAGCTGTGCATTCTGCTCCATGAGCAGCTTGAGAATTTCATCCTTCTTTCCTTCTTTCTCTGCTATCTCCTTCGCCTGTGATTCCTATGTGGGCAGGAGATTCAGTTGTTTCCTCAAGGAGGAAATGTCAGCATTTTTCTTCTTTATCATTTCCTCCGCTGCTTTGACGTTCGAAGGGTCATAGCCAATCTTGAGGACCATCTCCTCCAAAGTTTTGATTCTATTGTCCTCTGCAAAGGACGATATCTTCTCCATCTTTAATTGTGTTTGAACATTGTTCAAGGACACCTGGAATTTTGACGTAGCAATAGAAGCATGTGCCAGAGTGTAGAAAACCATTTCCCCTGTCTGCTTGTGCAGATCCATCTGATCGGCTGGGTGCATGTCCTTCGTCTAGAATTCGAAGGTGGCCCTCTTGTAGTTGGTGATCACCTTGGGATCTGGTCCCTGTGCCTGGAAGAAGGCCATGTGCATTATGCCTTTCTCTGTGTCAAATGTAGATAGCAACCTATGTTGCACTGTCGACGTCTGCTTCCAGAACTGAGCAAAAGTACTACTGGTAAGGGTCTGGTTCTTTTTCTTGATCAGCTCGTACTTCTTGAAAATGCTCAGCTTGGGCCCAGTCTTTCCTGGTTGAGTGTTCAATGGGGAGTCTGAGGATTTCTTCGAAAATGATGGGGTGATGTCCTTATGGAGGCTCGACTCGAAGGGTGGAATAATAGACTTGGTCACTGTGGTAAGCGGGGCCTCTTTTTCCTCGGTCGGGCTAGGGACTGAGGAAGTCTTAGGCCTCTTAGTATGTAGCTGGAATTCCTCGGAAGATAACTCAGTGACAGGCGGAGATAAATCCTACCTTGGCCTCTTCTCTTTTGGGACCTGTGGTGTGGTCGTTGGTGGCACAGTGGTCGGGGGAAACTTTTGTTCCACTTTGACCAATGTGTTGGGCTCCCACACTGTCTGATTGGCGAATTTCTCAATTTCGGGCTTGGACACATGAACATACGGGATGTTCTTGTTTTTCACCCTCATCTTTGAGATGATCCCATAAGGATCATAGTGCCATGGGAAGCTCATGAAGAACTTCATTTCTCTCAACATCCTGTCTTCCTCTTCCCTGGCACCACGACTGTTGCAGATGAAGGAGCCAATCTTCCCCTTGATTCTAAGTTGTTGCTTTTTCTTCAATGATACAAAATGAATATCATCTAAATTTATAATCTGCCTTATATATTCTAGAGCAAAGATTCTGACAGGAAAATACTTGGGCAGCTTATACGGTGCCAATTCGCACCCGTATACTCTGATCTCAGTATTATTTTGATACAGGTACCAATCCCTGGTCTTTGTGTTGTCCGAGAGATGCAGGATTCTTTGGACTTCATCATTTATTCGAGGCTCGGGCCTGCCGCTCAGCATACTTACCATAGGGTGGTAGAACTGATCGATGAACGCCTTGAAACTATACTCCGTGGAGTTGTGCTTGAGAAAGGAATTCCATGCTGTGACTGCCTGAGGTTTACCATCTTCATCCATCTTATGCATGGAAAAACTAAATTTATCCGCCTGGAAAAAGATGAACAAGTAGGCTAGTATTGATGAATATCTGAACATGCCTTCCATGCCAAAATTCACAAACTGTTCATGAATATTGTCTGCCAAGAATGTGCTGAAATCAAACTGGGTGGTGGGCTTTTCATCAGTGGAGAAAATGGATAGAAAACCCAAATGGGCTCATCTACCCACTGGTCAGAATAGTATCCTAACAAAGCACAAAGGGAGGAGATGACGTAGTTTCCCTTAGTTGAGAACATGGAGGATGGGTAAGGAGGGTTTGTGGAGGGAAATTGAGGAGATGTGGGAAGGAAAATCTCGAATATTTGAGCTCTTTGGGGAAAATTCATTCTCTGGTACAACTCTGTAAGGATTTCCAGGTTGAAGGGAGATGCAAAGTCATCTCGGGGAATTTGCATCATTTGGTCTATGGCTTCGGGCATGATGAGGAACATGATCTCTCTAGACGAGGAGACGATGGCTCTTTGCTTGGGGATATAATGCGCTTGACACTTGAGAGCAAACTCGAGAAAATGGTGGATCTGAGGGAAGAGGTAGAGGGGTAAATTGGACTCCCAGAGTCCAATTTCATCACTCTGGTCTAGGAATACTTCCCTAGGCCATGACTGTAGGTCTAAGAAATCAAAATCGCATTTGGTATCTTTGATTAACTGGTCTTTTTCGACCAGTGGGATCCTGTCCAGGTCGACAGGAGGTAGGAGAAACAGATTCTCCTCTCCTTCAGCTGGTTTGGACTTTGGCACCATTTCTGCAACAGTACCTACAATAAACACAACGTTAGTGGGGGTGACTGAGTGTGGATGAGGGAGAAGGAATGTAACGGAGGAGTAAGCGGTGAATTTCTCTGGTGCGACGGGTGAATAGCGAAAGTAAGGGAAATAACGGTGGTTTTATTTAAACTGGGGTCGGTTGGGCGCGAGAGACAGGTCAGCTGGATAACGGATAGGTTATCCAGTAATAAATGGACAACGGGTCATTTGGGGGTGAGATGGCAAGTGACGGTGGCTGAAAGATATGGACGGGTGACGTGGTGGCTAGGGATTGGAGGTAAAAGTCATAATAAGGGGCTTGCCATGAGTGAAAGGGGGGAGGGGACTGACAACAGTTATGGGATGTGAATAAGTCGGGAAGAAGTGGAAGGTGACTTCCATAAGTGACGGGGGTCTGTCAGATAGAAGATGGTGACAGGACTTTGGGCAAATAGATTGATGACAGGACCCGCCAGAGGGGGAAAGCCATTCTGGACCCCCCCCTCTCAGTTAAAAGCAGATCATCCAGGGGGGTCTGAAATCCATTTAGGGCCGTTGATATGCACACCTGTTTCTGAGATGTAGATCTAAGCATGCTCTTTATCACTCTTTACAGACCCCCCCCGCCCCCCTCCATTAAAGGAAGAACGGACGGGGGGGTCCGGAATCCAATATTGACCGTTGATTTAAGCGCTCAACCCTGGGCCATCCAGATGCACGCAAATGTTATCAGGGATTTCGGACCCCCCCCCCCCAATTAAAAGCAGAACGGTCGGGGGGGTCTGGAATTCTCTGTACACCGTATATCTGGGTGCCGTGATCAGGACCGTTGATATGTGCAGGGAGCATAAATGGAAAGAGGAAAACACATGTGCTGGGAAAACTTAGGATAAATGCATTTTATGGGTTTTTCCCCAAACTTTTCAAGTATACACCATCATGGGGCTTCGACCAAACGATCTTCTAAGCATATGAAACATGGTGCAACCTTTACATCAAGCTGGTTTTATTGGAATGAAACAATAAAGCAACTAGCCTAGATACTAACCTATCTTCCTATGACAATTAACCCAGATTAAACTATTGGGTTAAGAATTTACTCTACCCTGGGGCTATCTGACCAAGATTAGACAGTCTGGCCAGATTTATTCACTAATCTAACCTAGATACTTTGGCTAAGATTAAACTGTTTAGCCAAATTCATTCACTACCCTATCAACATCAAATTTAAAAAGGACTTGGCCATGCTTGAAAGGTATGGACCAAGTTACTATTATTTTCATGGGGCTTTTATTGTAATTCTTTTATGCCCTCTTTTTCTTTCTTTCTTTTTTCTTTTTTCTTTTCTTTTATTTTCTTTTTCTTTTTATTTTCTTTTCTTTTCAAATTATTTGCAGAATGAAAAATCATTTGTCAACAAAAACACTACAGACAGATAATATCCCAGTCACCAGTTGATCCTATAACTTATAGGGTGATAACACACTCCTCCAACATCAATAACATCTTACCTCTTGTTCGCACTAGTTCCGACGCATATCCACTCATGGATATGGGCCCCATAATTTTAAAGAACCCATCCTTTCTGGGGGCATAACATGTAGCACCACCTCTCATACACCCATCAACACAAGTGTGTGTCATATCTTATAATGGGACTGAAACTAGAGATAACATTCCTCCCACTGAGGCTTCTCCACCCCTTGATGTCCCACCAGTTGAAGAAATTCTACTTCAGGAATTACTTGAGAACCCTATGACACCACTTATCCCCAATTTCACCCTTCCCCAAGGGAAAATCCTGGTTTGAGAAATAATCCCCCAAGCCATTACTCAAATTCCATTCTTATACCCCCCACCAAGAGTACAAGATTTTAAGGTAGCTGCAACGCTTACCCTTCCCAACATGGTGCTTGCCATTCCAGTATGGTATCTACACCCACCTGCGATGGTTCCTCAACCATCCCTCCATCCCCAATAAGAGGTGTTGTTCCTAAGTTTATACTTTAAGGCTCTAAAGTATACTGTCAAGGCATTCGAAAAGATAAAGAGAAATAAGGGGTAAGAATCAATTGTGAAGGGTAAATCGGAGTTGGTTTCTCAACTGTCTCTGTCTAGCTTCCCATTGTTCTTGGATGTTGATATCTCTCTCAATAACTGCCCTCGAGTGTTCTAATTCAAGCCGGGTAGTTGTTGTTTGCAGGATAGTGTTAAATAAGTTCAAAGTAATGCTAGTTTGATCTTGACGGTCGGGTTCTATGTTAGGCTGTCTATTATTTGGGACAGTCAGGGGAGTAAAATTTTATTAAATTATAAAATGTTTAAAGATTTGTTGTTTCAGTTTTGAGGGATGAAATATAAAAGGAGTTTTGGAATTCAAAATAATAACACAATAACAGTAGAGGTCATTTCATGTACTTGAAGTAATTTGAGAATAGTAAAATAATAACAAAGTAACGTTGTCAAAAAATATAAGGCTTTAATCATGAAAGAATCTCATATCATAACAGAAGAAGAAGAGAAAAATGAGATTTTTAATGGAGTATAAACTATAATCATCCAAATGACCTACAGGTCTTGAAACTGCTGATAGCAATCACAAAGGAAAAATTGTAAATGATTAGATAATCAAATAAATTCAAACTACAATAGAATTTTGAGTTAAATTGTAGCTGATCATTCATTAGAAAGACGTGGAAAGAAAGATGTTGAAAGATATTGAAAACCGAGTAAAGGAACACATAGCTTTAAGTTGACAGGATTCAGAATCTCTTCTGCATTATCTATATCACTGTAAATCGGAAAACTTCTAATACAATTGGCTCCAAAAAACCCAAAATCCCCTTCTCAGTCTTGTGAAATTATATTTATACATGATCACCAAAATTTTCTTTTCTGTTGGTGATTAACTAACTTCCGAAGACTAACGGTTACATGAATGTGAAATACTGAACCATTTGCATTTCTATTTTAACTTCTTTGATTAATTTCGATGATTAAATTTTCAAAATAATACTTTATGTCTTCGTTGATGAACTTCCTTCTTCTGTTTTAAGACAGTGAATACATTTTCCCAGAAACGGCACCAAAACTCTGGGAGCTTCTGGAATATCTTTCACCTCAAATAGGAAGAACTTTCTTTGTAGTTCAGGCAGACGGTATTTGATTATCTTTCTCGTGAACTTAATAGTTTGTAACTTTAAGTTTGGCATCACTATCCATTTATCAATTTGAGTGACATTGATTACCTTTATTTGTGGGATCTCTACCTGAATTTCTTCCAGATCCTCCTTGAATCTTAACTGATGCTTACCAATGTTAATTTCTCCGAACAACCCTGGACAGTTGTTTCTTCCAATGTTCAATGAAGCTTTCTCGAAAAGGTCGAAAATTCCTTGACAATCGTCATTAAACTCTCTGGTTATTCTCTTGTTTTCTATGAGGTTTGCCTCCCACACCTTGAGTATTATATCACCTTTAATCTGCTCTGAAACAGATAGCTTTTGAGTCTCTCTGAACTCCTCTTTTATTGAAAGAGACACTACTTTTTGAAAAGTTGTTCTGGCTACTTTCACTTCTCCCTTTTTCAAGAGAATACTCTCCAAGGATTTACTTGCTTCCTGAAAGTAATTCTGAATAAATTCCAGCTTAAAGAACACTCCCTATTGCTCTTTTTCTATCTTTGTATGTATTTCCAACACCTGGGCTTGGAAGATTTCAAGCTCTACCACTTGATTTTGAATGGAATTAATATTATTTTGTAATTGTCTATTCATTTCTTCTTGTTGTAGGACCTGTTCTTAACTGACCTGTATCTTCAAGTTTGCTTCATCTAAGCTTTCTTTCAGTTTTTGAATCTCTTGAATGTCATTAAATCTGGCTTGTTCTAGACCCTTGTTTATCTCCTGACTGATACTTCTTTCAGTCTCCTTTAATTGACTTTGTAGCTAAGCTATCATCTGATCTTTCTACTGCAACATAGTTCTCAAATTACCCACAGAGTATAAATTTGCCGATGCTAAGGCTCCCATTGTGCTTGCTATTTCTGTAGCAAATTCCCCCTCTTCACATTTTTGTCCATCTACAATGATCTTGTTCTTTTTTATCATCATATCTCCTCTTGGATGCATTTCCTGTTTCATGATAGCCTTCCTCTTTCTACTGAAAAAGTAATCGGATGAAGGAATTTCATCTCTAGAAATAGGTTCGAGATCACTAACATATAGATCTCCCTCTTGGGGGTTTCCATAGGTAGATTGCAATGGGGTCAAAGAAGTAATAGGACTTCCAAGCTCCGTTGATGTTGTTCCTCCTACTTTTTTGGGAAAATCCTCAGGGATTTCTAGGGATGTTTCCAACTCCTTATCTTTCCTTGACTTTGATTTCTCTATCTAAGGAACTTCTATTTCTTGTGAAGGCATTTCAATCTCCTTCATATTTCCTTTTGTATATATTATATCCTGTAAATCTATTTCAAAACCTGGGGGAGGCCCTTCCTGCTCTAGAGGGGGGGTTGTGGATTCACCCTGCAAAATCTTTGGCAAACAACTTTGCCTGTGACTTTGGAAGGACATGAAACCAGTCTGTAAGTTGAGTGATAAGGCCTGTACCCTATTCAATACCTCCTCATAGGCTTTAACGTCTTTGAATATATCATCATAAATAGACTTTTCATGTTCATAAGCTTTCATATTGCATTGCATCAAATGTTTGTTCACTATTTGATAAGGGTCATGTTTTTTATGTTCTATATTTACCAGTTTAACTTCTTCTAGTGCTTCGGCTTCCACTTTAGAATGGACTAGGTTTTGCAATGAAAATTTCTCGATATGTACAGGGAATATTGGCCATGAATTCTTTTGAGCTRCCTTTATCTCTATTCCAATACTGCCTTTTACTATTTGGTGCACTACCTCTCTACACACCAGTTTGTCTGAGAGGAATTTTGGAAGCACATGAGGGGGGATTGAGCACCAATAAACCCTAATGTAAGAGAAGTTTTCATCAATGAACCAGTCGGCTATTKCTTTGAGGTTTTCTAAGACTGTCTCATAAATGCGAGGGGGTTCACATCCATAAAACATTTTATGCATTGGAATTACTATGAAATGACAAATTTTGTAAAACGCATTCTTAGCATTTTCTTCCCATAGAACAGAGTGATACTCGTGAATCGACTCGGGGCAGGTTATGTTCCAATTCCAATTCATCAGGGGAAATGGAGTCATAAAGAATATTGCGTCCATGATGTATGCCGACTTGTAAAAGGCCTCTGGCTAACCTTTAGATCTTGCAACTCTGTAATTTGAAACCTCTTCAGCTAGGTTATCAGAAAAAATCTTGCTCCAGTTAAAAGTGTATCCTTCTGATGCTTCTTCTAAAAAGGGCACCCATTCTGCAGGAAAATGACAGGGTTTCCTTTTGCCAAAGAGTCTGCACAACATCATGGCTACATAAACCATGTATTCATTCAAATATGTTGTGGCATAAATTCCATGGGTATCGGCCCTAAATTTTGATGGACATCTCCACCATTCTTTGATTAAATTGGGATAAGTTTGGTCTGCCTCAGTACACTCCTTCCTTTGAAACTCAGCTATAAATTTGACATTATAAATGTACTTAGGATTTGGTGAGAGTGTGTACATTACTTGTATATGCTCTGGCCTGAATGAGCCGACAACGACCACTTGATCATTTAAAATGCTTCTTGTCGGGATATCAACCTTCTCCAAGGCCCAATTGATCATGTCGTTGTATGCCATGAGCTGAGGGCGTGCTGCAATCTTATGAAGCTCTAATTCTGCTATATCCCAAAGGTAATTCTCATAATCAGCAGGAGAATTTTTTATTTTGTAATCCAGGAGTTCATAGATTTCTCTACATGATTTAATTGAGTCGATGGCGTGTGGCATAGTGTTTGATATGATATCTCCTATTGGGTTACACATCTCCTCTGTATCTTCACTCTTCTTCGGTGCTTTCTTTGGCACCATAGCTCTATGTTAGATGGACAACCTGTCACAGAAAAGAAACATATGAGCTTGGTTGAATGTGAATTACCTTTGAAAGATAGAACAAGCATAGGTTTTGGAACACAAACTTTTAAATTCACCTTAAACTCGTTTTATGATGAAAACACTGACGCAGCTGAACTGTAATTAATTACATTTAATGAAATGAATATTTCTGAGATACACATTAGTATTTCAGCAATATCAATTATATGTTTATTAATTGTGTCCGTATTTCGGCAATCACAAATTCAAAATTCGAAAAATTTCATTCAACGGTACCGAAAATAAGCAAATACAAAAAGAAGTTTAATTACCGTTAATCGTGTTTTTAAACAGAGTTAGTTCAGTTTAAATGTTGATCAAAGTTTGAGACTTCACATTTTGGGGTTTTGGGGATCGAGAATACATGAGTTATGTCATCACCAAACCCCGATTCCTAAAATTGCAAAATCACGATGAGATTAGATTAAACCGTAACTTTCGTATTAGTACATTAATTAATCAGGATTAAAAACTAACTTCCATTCTTTCGAGAAATCGGGGATTGGGATTTCGTGATTCAATATGCATGGAAAACATATGGTTTCGAGTAAAGCCGAATCCCGAAATATTTAAAAAAAAAAAAAGTTAATCAACTCCTTTAGGGTTTAAATTACTGTGATTAAAAATAACTTTACAGAATGTGCGTCAGGAATTTTAAAACACTTTTGGTTTTTTCCTTTGGTTATTTAAAGAATAAATCTTGTCGGGATTTTGGTACCGGGAATTTTGGAAATGATAGCGAGGGTTATGCTTTATGAAAAGCCGAAACCCGAAAAAGGAATGTTTTAGTCTTAAAGATAAAAACTTTAAAATTTGTTTCAACATAGGCTCCAATTGGGGACCTCGTCTCCTTGTGGGATGAGGAGAACGAGTAGACTTAGTGCCTTTATTGGGTTAATGGAGTCAAAGGATTCTTTCTGTGAAACTTGCTTAGGAAGGGGATACAGAGGGAAAAAGAGATTTCGTCTTTACTTCGGAAAAGATTTTCAAAACTCCCATGTGTTGTAAACTCAGTTGTAGTCCCATTCATGATCTTCTTCTTCTCACTACTGAATTTAAGTCTTCTTTAAGATGATCAAAAAAATCCTAGGAAATCCAATAGATCTTCTAGCTTTTGGCTTGCATGAAAATGAAGTAAAATTCATGCTTTTAATCGGGGAGCCATGTCTGGACTTGGGATGCAGATCCGGTTTCGAAAAGGTTGGTAACCAGAGTAGAGTGAAATTTACGTATGACAGCCTTACAGATACCTCAGATATTGCTTCACTGCCAGCAAGTCTGTTCAGTACCCCAGTGAAGTTATCTATCCCTTTTTATTGAATTTTATTTCACCACTTGGAATCATAATTATGCACTTAAATGCTGAGACGAGGGCAATCATTTAAATGAATTTCCTTTCATCGTCTTTTTGGACTAGATGGGTGCAATCAAATATGAATTTCCTTTCACCATCTGTCTTATATTTTACTTTTTGAACACAAAGTGGGGGCAATCAGTTGTACTAAGTATACCAGGGATGGTATCTGTGTATTTGCAGTGGAGGTCTATCAACTTGCTTTTATTACTCCAAACCAACCTTCTCTTAAATTTCAAAACACCTTAGTCCGCAAGGAAAATGGGAAAGATTAATTCCATGGGTTTTCCTTCGAGTAAGCCCCAATCCTTAGAAACTGTTAAGAAACCTAGGAGATTCAGGATCAACCTACGCATAACTTCGTTTAGTTGGAGAGCAAGGAGTTATCAGGATTGGCTTACCTTTTAAGATCTTTTTTCCAGCTTCCAAAGCTAAGACGTAATCTCTTCTCCCTCTGTGGGAAACCTGGAAAGATGCTTGGTTTTTTAAGAAGGCTAAACCGAGGGTAGAAAAGGGGCAATGGAGAAAGACCTGGAAATCGAAAAACAGGCGTCATAGCTTAAACCCAACTCTTGGAACCCTTTCTCGGAGATGATTTACTCTCTCTGCTTATTTTAATTACCTCTTATCTTTATGTAGGTGTAATTCTTAGGACCCATAGTAAGAAATTGTTCTTTTAGTCACATATCAGACTTACAATACCATCACTACACTTTAGAGACCTTCGTTTGAAAAATAGACTTCTCTGGAATTCGTACCTTTGCCTTATCATTTTCGTTCTCTTTTGAAATAACGGAAAATCTTTTCTATCACCTATTTTCAGCGAATTTATCTTCTAATATATGGCCATATATTTTCTCCTTTCGCTTGTTTGGGATGAAAGTCGGGATCCTATAAGGGAACAATACAAAAAGTATCAGGGCTTTAAAAGAATTGAATGCATTGAAAATTTTGTATTCCTACTTCTAGAAAAACATTGACCTATTTTATTTTTGATGAAAGTAAACTTACCAAAAAAAATTATCAAATAAAAAAGAAAACACAAACTGGTATATACAGTGGGGATTTTGGAAACCAATTGTTCCATATAGTGTTTTAAATAATGCCCGTTAACAAGGGTGTTGAGGATTTTACCGTCCAAATTCTCTAACAGGAACAATTTTTTTCCTTCAAGAGCTGTAACCTTGAACGGTTCGTACCAGATGTGATCGAATTTACCATGTTTTGACGAGTCTTCCTTCCTAGAATCCCATTTTAAAACCAAATCTCTGGGGAGAAATTCTCTGTCTTTGGCCTTATGATCGAATAGTGCTTTCATGTCGTCCTGGTATTTCTGCAACCTTTTGTCCACTTCGGCCCTGTGCTATTGGACTTCAATCAGCTGGTTTATTCTTCTTGTAACATGATTTGGTTCTTCTTTCTCATCTTGCCAAAGTTTCATTACGGGAAGCGCTAGATTTATAGGTAATACTACATCGGTCCTGTACACCATTTGGAAAGGAGAAGTGCCTATAGAATTTTTCATACCTATCCGATTTTCCCACAAGGCGTATTTCAAATGCACATGCCAAGATTTCTTTTTTTCACTCAACGCTTTCTTAATTATATTGATTAGGCTCTTGTTTGAAGACTTGGCCAGCCCATTTCCCTGGGGGTAATATGTCATGGAATGACCAAGCACGATATTGTACTTTTGGCAAAAACTGACCATAGCCATAGATTTAAAAGCCTGGGCATTATCTGTGACTATCTTTCGGTGGCAGCCGAATCTAGACAAAATGTTTTCTTCTAAGAAGTCTATTACCACCAAATCCGTAGCCCTTCTAGTTGGAATAGCCTCCACCTATTTGGTGAAGTAATCTGTAGTAGTCAGGATCCATTTATGTTGAGTGCTAGAATGAGGATTAATTTCGTCTATGAAATCTAATCCCCATTATTGAAAAGGAGCTTCCGTTTTGACCGGAACCAATGGCATCACTGGGAGTTTATGCTTGCCTGCGAACAATTAGCAAGGGTTGCAAGCTCGGACTTTGGCGTTGACATCTGAGAAAATTTTGGGCCAATAATATCCTTCCCTCAGGATCTTATAAGTTGTTTCCCTCCAGGCGTGATGTCCTCCACACACTCCTTCGTGAAATTGGCTTATGACCTTCTCTGTTTCTAATTCAACCAAACAAACCAACAGGAAGCCAACTGGGTCCTTCCAATACAATTGTCTTTCAGATATACAGTACTTGACCGCATGCAGCTTCAATGTTCTGGCTTTAGATGGGGGTAAGTCATTTGGGCACTTCAAGGTAAACATGTAAGACACTATCTCTTTGTACCATTCTGATGAAGCAAACATCTCTTCGATTCTGATTTCAGTTATTTGTTCATCGAGCTTGTTCGTGTCCACACACTCTTCACTTCCCTGTGGGCCATTTATTCCTAGAGCTCTGAAATTTGATTCAGCTAAGAGTTTAGCCAAACCTTGTCCCTTTACTAGTTTCGTTGGTTTTATCTCTAGGTCAAACTCTTGAATTTTGACCAGCCACTGTCCTCTTTTGCCATCACTGTTGGACTGAACCAAAATATCTTTTACAGAGCTGGTGGTTACGTACGCAATTACCTTGGAATGCAACACGTAGGTTCTGAATACCTTTAACACCTTCACCATAGCATATGCTTGTTTTTCCATTATATCATATCTGAGTTCAGCGTCTCTAAGACTTTTTCTAAAAAAGGCTATCGTTTGCTCGAAACATTCTTCATTTTTCTGGAGGAGTACCGCGGCAAGTGTGTGTTCAGAGGCGAATGAGAAAATAAGAAGATCCTTTAGATAATCAGGGCTTTCTAGTACAGGTGCCTCGCTTATAACCTTATTGATGCGCGCAAATGATGCTTTAGCCTATGCTGTCCATTTCACTTCATTATTTTTCTTTAGCATATATGTGATCAATTTCACGATTTCAGCAAAGTTTGGAATAAATCTCCTCAAAAAAATTATTTTTTCTAAGAATGACTGAATCTCTTTTACATTCCTAAGGATATTTATTATGTCTATAGCTTCAACTCTTTTAGGGTCAATTCTAATTCCATCTTGAGACACAATATGGCCCAAGAGTTTACCTTCTTGCATAGCAAAGTGGGACTTTTTGGGGTTTAAAGACAAACCAAACATGCGACATTTCTCAAACGTTTACTTGAGATGTATCAAATGATCTTCATCAGATTTAGAAAAAATGGTTAGATCATCAAGATAGATAACCATAAATTTTTCCCTTTCACCAATGAAAGCGATATCCATAGCACGTTGGAAAGTATCATCTGCATTCATTAAACCAAAAGGCATCTTGTCATACATAAATGTACCCCAAGGGGTGGTGAAGGCTGTTTTTTATTTATCTTGTTCACTGACGAAAATTTGATTGTACCTAAAAAACCCATCAATCATTGACATCCTATTTTCCCCAACTACTTTTTCTAAAATGTGATCCATTTTGGGTAGGGGGTAATTTTCTTTGAGGGAGGACTTATTTAGATTTCTGAAATCAACACACACTCTAATTTCCCCATTTTTCTTTCTAACCGGGACCAGGTTTTCTACCCAATCGGAGTATCTTAGTGGTGTTAGGACCATATATTGTACCCTTTTTTGCCCATATTTTTTTCCATTGTTATACCCTTCATCACCTGTATTTAGACTTATATTATCATTCCACTTGATCATTCCAAGGTACATAACGTCCTTTCTCATTACTACACGTTTAATTTGTTTTGCATGATATTTTACATCACTCTTGTACTTAACCATTGATTAGAAGT
>JASDQU011377207.1:0-16841 GCA_032191745.1 Picea mariana
GTAATGTTGAGAGTGGAATGTTTTTCATGGGGGATACTCCTCTAGGAAGATCACCAATAGTAAATCCTAATGTGGAGAAAGAGTTATCATCATTTACCTCTCCTTCAGGACCTACCTGTTCTTCGTGATGCAACTCTTCATTGTACTCATCCATGTTTTCCTCTGTCTGCTCCCCTGCTGCGCTTGCTCTGTCCTCAATGTCTCCCACTAGCTTCTGGACTGTCTCAGGACTCCAAACTTCTTTCCTTGTTTCAAAGTTTGCTTGAAATGAAGGCTGGGACTTTTGTTTTTGAAGGTTTGGTCGTTGAGTAGCAGATTTAGATTTTGATATANAAATCTATAGTTACCTTCCCCGGCAACGGTGCCAAAATGTTGGTCACTATAATTGCTCAATTAAATTAAACAATCAAGTGCTACATAAATTGTCAACCCAGGGAAGTCTGTTATTTCAAAGGTAACCACACACTATATATGCTCAATTCCAAAAGCAACCTAGAGTTGTAGTAAAGGAAACTATATTAATCACACCTGCCTTGAATGAACTGAAGTTTTGACTTGAATTACAAGCAAGCAACCTACCTATTGCAGAGCTTAAAGAGATGGTTAATCTAAAGAATCATGGATTACATTAAAATAACAATTGCAACAGGAAAGAACAACTATTCTGTAACCAGAGAATAGGACCCTATTCCCAAGCAGGAACTCTAGCACCTTGTTTCTGATTAACACACTTTCATGAAAACATTAATGCATAGAAGGCTTAACTCTATCTAACAGAGAATAGGACCCTTAATCCCTTCCAGTAAGCAGGAACCTTTAGTACCAGTCTCTGATTAGCACACTCATGGAAATAATTGAAAGCTAATTACTTCTAACAGAGAACAGAACCCTTAATTCCGTCCATTAAGCAGGAACCTTTAATTCTAGTCTCTGATTGGTACACTCAGGGAAAATAATTGAAAGTTGATTACTTCTAACGGAGAACAGAACCCTTAATCCCTTCCATTAAGCAGGAACCTTTAGTTCTAGTCTCTGATTGGTATACTCAGGGAAAATAACTGAAAGCTAACTAATTCTACAGAGAGCAGGACCCTTAATCCCTTCCAGTAAGCAGGAACCTTTAGTACCAGTCTCTGATTAGAAAACTCATGAAAATAATTGAAAGCTGACTAATTCTACAGAGAACAGGACCCTTAATCCCTTCCAGTAAGCAGGAACCTTTAGTACCAGTCTCTGATTAGCACACTCATGGAAATAATTGAAAGTTGACTAATTTTATAGAGAACAGGACCCTTAATCCCTTCCAGTAAGCAGGAACCTTTAGTACCAATCTCTAATTATCAAACTCACAAATTCATCATACAAGATTACTAATTAAAATGATTATGAACTTCGTGAAAACAATGTAACATTCAATAAAACAAAGTTCCTAACAAGACAGAGTTCAGTAGTGTTTCAGCAAAGAAAAATTCATTAAAAGTAGTGTTTCAGCAAGACAAAAGTTAATCAAGGCATAAACAGAAATTACACTAACACACTATAACACTGACGGATGAATCTTGTGAAGAATGTGGGCCCTCCCTTCTCACAAGATTCCCCTGAGATGAAAAGGCTAGAGAAGGATGCTCAAAACAGTCTTTTATTCATCTATCAATGTATCATATTACAATCTGGAAATGAAGTACGTCCCTCTCTCTGAAGCTTTCTTAGTACATAAATTGGAGATCCCTTCGAATGATGATTTCCTCTTATTTAAAGAGGGAATCCCTTCGATACAATTGATCAAAAATTACAAATGTATATCTGATCCTATTCTTAGTCAGATCGACTTTCTAAACCGGAATAGGATGTCCTAGTCTACCGCAACAGAATGCTATTACAAGTGTTGAATGAGATGTTGTTGTTACGGCTGGAGTAACAGCTCTTTTGTTGTTGTTGTTGCATGTTGTTTCAGCATCGCAAATCGTGGGTTGTTTCAGCCACGAGATTTGTGCTCTGACTGTTTCAGCACTTCTCAAGTAGCAGCGATGGTTGATGCTTGGCTCGTGGTGCAGCTGTTGTAGTCAATCTGTGTGAGTTTTTGTTGACCACGGGCTATGTAATGGCTTCCTTTGTGTTTTAGCATCATTGACCATAGACTGTGTAACAGATTCTGTGTTTCAGCATCGTCGACCATAGACTTTGCAATAGCTTCTGTGTTTCAGCATCGTCGACCATAAACTGTGCAACAGCTTCTGTGTTTCAGCATCGTCGACCATGGACTGTGTAACAGCTTCTGTGAATTGTTGTTTCAGCAACAGGCCTCAAATGCTAATCTGCAGTTTGAACTGTTTCAGCACTTATACATTTTTAATCAATGGTTAAGTACAAGAGTGATGTGAAATTATATGCAAAACAGATTAAACGTATAGTAAAGAGAAGAGGCGTTATATACCTTTGGAAAGACAAGATAAAGTGATAATATGAGTTTAAATGTGAGTGATCAAGAGTGTAATAGTGGCAAAAAGTATGGGCAAAAAGGTACATTGTGTGGTCCTAACACCCACCTAATCCAACTGTCTTATTTTCTATGTTTTCATGTCAGCACATCTTCTTGTACTTCCATGGCCATTTTGGGGACCTAAACAATGTTTTTTTGGCTCGCCACAATCAAAGTATATACAAAGTCAGAGTTTGATGGCATAATGTGTAGTTCTCTAAAAGAAATTTCCAATGGGCTATCACATGCCTAAAATGGAGGTCGTATGCAAAAGTTACGACCCTAGGAAGTTGAGTTACCAACTTACCCATAGGGGCCCACATAACTTTTGGTGTTTCATCTCCTAGGGTTAGCTTTTTGGATGTCTAGGGTTTTGGCATTCATGAGTAATGTTAAAAAGGCCTCTAGAGTCTCATTCTAATGATTCTGCTCAGACAGATGCGCATAGCAGCCACATCTCTTCTCAAAGATAACTACCACCATTCGAACAAGTGTTTCAGTCCTACAATTTTATAGTTTCAACCTATTTCATTTATTCAATATAATATATTTTTCACTGGATATTTGTGTTGTTCTTCATATCTCTATGTTTATTGTATTCAATCTGTTAATCAGTTTGTTTCGCTCCTAAATATGGATCATGGGCCCACGACCATACATCATATTTACATTACATATCATTAATCTGGGGATTAAAAATAGATATGTTACAAGTAATTCTTAAAAGGCACAAACACACTCACTAATATATAAACTATTGTGGATATCATTGGAACAATTCGTCACAACTGATCTTACAATATTCTAAAATATTTTATTATGTAGTTTATTACCTTAGATCTTGTATTTACTATTACTAGCATAGTGCTCAAATTATGGAAATAAGTGAAACATAAATAAATGAACAAGCAAATGAACACACCATCCACACAAATGAACACAAGATGTGACCTGGGAAACCTAATACCCAACTAGAAGGTGAGGCCTATGTTTTTCTCTCTTTTTCTCAGTGATGAAATGTAAGTACAAATAAAAGGGCACTCACTATGGAGTTTACATGGACACTATGGTTTGAATGGCCACTAAAAAGTCTTCTACCTCCTCTATTATGCTTCAATATCCCACTCCTAGATGCTTTGTGCAACTATGGAACAATAACAATACCAAAAGAATGGAACCCCTTCCTTGATAGTCATCTAGGGTCAGGGTTAGGATTTTTAGACCCTCTAGAATCTCCTTTAAATTCCACACGTGACTATCACCACATGTGTGAGTAATGGGGGCTAACATGGCATCCACTGGGTACCATGGTGCTAAATAAGGTAGGTCAACTTGAGAGAGGCATAACTTATGCATATAAACTCTGATTGAGGTGATTTTTTCATCATTGGAAAGCTAACAATGTATACAATATCATTGAGGGGGTATAGATAAGTTCATAAATTGTTGGCCCGAAAAAGGACTTTTCGATGCCTCAAATAGGCTTTGGAAGTTTTCAGACCCCAAATCACAACATTGGGACCTGCCCCTAAAATGGGTCATGCAATCCAATTCTTCCAATTTTCCCTCCCCAAAAGTACCAATATAGATGACAAATTATATAATGATCCATTCCAGATCACTCACATCTAAGGGTTTCAACCTATAAATAGAGTGTGTAGATAACATCAATAGGTCTATGCTTATCATGTTTTACTCCTCCATAGTTTGTACCACTATGTTGCTACCATGGCCATAAAAAATCAACAAGTGTTTATTAGTAGTTGAGATACCACTAGGTACAAATGTAGCAAAATGATAAAGCTCAATTCATAAATAATTCTTTAGTCCTCCATGCACTCAGATGTGTAGCCATGCACATGCTTCTCTCTCACAATTTTTGATATAGTTTTTCATATTTTCTTTTCTTTGAACAAATAAAACCCAAGGATTGATAGACCTATTGCACTTACACAACACAATATAGCTATCCACTCTCCTTTCTTAGGTAGTGTTTTTGACACATTCCTAGTCCCTCTTTTGGCAATTATCTGCATGCTACAATTCCTTCTAGCTTGTAAACTAATGTCATCACAAATCTATATATGTTCGAGACTATATGAATGTTTCTTGTATCACTTTGATAAGGTGTCATAGAGCTTGGTCACCACTGTAGGGGTAAATTCAAACTTTGTCTCTATCTGGACCATCCATTATTCATAATATAAGCTCCAGACGCCTTTCCTTGAAACTTTCCCACCATGATTTTGTAGGGAATCTATCTTTGAATGGATTCAACCTTCACTGACATATTTGAGTATCATTGGCATTTAGTTGTATCAAATTCAACCCATGGTCTATTTCAATGATCTTTTACACGAAACACTTATTTCTTTCTCCTTTTTTTCAGTGAACAATGTATCATGTCTTTTCCTATTTGTATGTGTGAGACCATTTTGACAATAATGCAATTTTCTCACCATTGTTGTAACTGAGTATCCATTGAATTTGACATTGTAAATTCCCTTCGTTGTATCCTTTTTTGTGTAGACATTGATCTTATTGCTTGAACTTACACCTTACATGCACCTTTAGCCTCTGCCTCAGTATTCTCTTCAATATTTGTATATATATTCTCTGCAACATTATCTTGGTTTAACTCCTCATCCGAGTCAAATTGTTGCCGCTAGTCACCCCTTGGAACTATCCTTCTTTCCCTCCTTATTAGATTCAAGAATTCCTTCTTTCCATGACCATGGATCCCTGTAAATAGACAAACAAGGTAGAACAAGGTTGCGTGGCAGCTGAGTCCCTACCAAGGAGGTTAGAAAGCAAATTTTGAAAAATGGGGTTGAAGTATAAATGAAACAAAGTGTTTGGTGCAAAATGTATATGAGGGAAATGTTGTGTGCAAGGTGCATATTTTGGAAGATGGGGCAAAAGTAAATGACGGTTGGCAGGCCGAGCACCATCTAATTTTGGAAAGTATATCGTAAACATTTATTTTTTTGAAAGTATATAAGAAAGTAAAAAATTTGTTGACAATGCAAGATTAAATTTGGAAATTTAGATGCATTTTCAATGTGGACTGGTGAAAGATAAAAATATATGATGACATAAAATTAATAGGAGATAAAAAATATAAAAATTTTGATGTATTTGTGAACATTTGACATACGGACTGCTGAAGGATAAGAATAAAAGTCTAACATATTAAAAAATAAATGCATTTGTTATATAGAGTGTTGAAAGATAAGAGTAGAGTATTTAGGATATAAAAATTTAGATGCATTTTTATTTGAAATCTGTCAGAAAATAGAAGTTTGTTACATACCACTGCAAATTTTGAAAGATACAAAAAAAACAAAGTGTGTTACATATAAACTGGAATTTCAATACGTTTGTCATGTAGACTGGGATTGGGGTTCCCACGAACCATTAGAGAAATATTACAAGAAACAAGATTGTGGAAAGAAAATAGAGTGCAACAACTGCAAAAGAAAATAAATGGAAAGGTATAAGTGTTTGCCTATACATGTTTATTTAAGAAAGTAGAATAACTGGGTTGAAAAACAAAGAAATATGGGATGAGTAAACTTATAGTGAGGGTACATATGAGTGATTTGGCTATTTGCTTGTGGCTTCCCTTTCATTGATGTCGGCGACGACTGTGGTTTCAAGGATGTTTTCCACAGTTGTTGGAATGCTGGCAACTGCCTGTTATCTTTTATTGGTGGCTTGTTTCAATTGCCTTTCGACCCATTCTTCAATGTACGCTCTCATTGGGGCGACTTTGATCTCATTCCGGATCTTGATGTTGAAAAGATTGTTTTCTAATTTTTGGAAGTCGATAGAAAGATTAGAGAGAGCTTGATGAATTTCCTCATTCTGTACTGCATATTTGACTAGCCAGTCATGGACGTGAGATTGATCAAATTGAAGGATGATGTAAAAAATTTCCAGAGAGAAGGTCTTCAACATAGAAACCTATTTATCGAACTCTTCTCTGGTTAAGGGCAAGGATTTTGTGATTAAGAAGGGGTCTTGGAAGTCGTTTGTCTTCCCGACTAAGTCTATATTTGACAACTTTGTGACTAATTTATCTTTCTTTGATATGACTTGTTCACATGAATGAACAATGAGACACAGGTTGTTTACTTTTTCTTTCCAACATGCATTCAATTGGCCGGTCCGGTTTTTGGATGGAAGATCTTCTTCTCTTATTTTTGTTTCTGTCATATTGTTAACAATCTTGCCAAAAGGGATGACCATTTTTAAGAAGAAATTTTCTTCATCTTTTAATTTGGCTTGCAAAAGCTCGAGCAAGCTATGTGCCCTGGTTCCAAGGGAAGTGATGGTTTGTGATATTTTCCAGGCATCAGTAACCAGTTCCATTCTTTTTGTGATATTGTTTTCCATATATCCTTTACAGGATGCGAGCAAGGTGGAGGGTGCTTTTACATTGGGTGCAGGGGTGCCAGGCATGGCTATTGCCAAAGGATCGACAAGTAATGGCATAGGAAAGAAAGCGTCTTCCAATTCCTTGACTCAGTCCTTCAGTCTGGCATTGTGGGTCTCGATGCGTTCAATGGAGTCATGAAGTTCTTCTCCGGTCGCGGTGTGAAGTTGATAGATTTGGGATGGCCGCATGTTGGCAACGTCAACCTCTAAACAAGATTTGCCTTTGACATTTTTTACATTTTTTTTCTAAAATATCAAAAAAAAAATCCGGCTATCAAAAACAACGCTCTGGAACACGAAGGATTCATCTTCATCAAAATTTTGGGCAACGGATATGTCCATTGGATGGCTATGGTGGATGGATTCCTCGGGTTGATCAAAGAAGGGGAATATGGCATCCATATCAGTTTCAATTTCCATGTTCTCACTCTGAATTTTCGAGTCTTCTACCTGCCCCACATTTTTTTTTCTCTTCTTTTCTACTGGAAGCTTGTGAGAACTAACAATTTTAGAGTGAGGAGGATCGTTATCTCCTCCTCCGTTTAAAGAATTCTGGGTTTCTTTGTTGCTATGATGGGCCGTTCGAGCGATGCTTTGGGATGTCGTACTTTTTGGAGTGGTATTTGCAGATTGAACACTCTTGTCACTGGGGTCTTTCCCTTGTTGCGTGTACAATTTGGTGCAGCTTTGCATTGTCTCTACATCGTCGGCATTAGAGGCAGGCCCACGACTGTCTCTGTTTTTGGGCAGGTGTTTATTTACAAAATAATCGCCAAGGTCAAGTGAATGTAAATATTGTCTAAAAATATCATAGGGGTCGAATCTTTTTATGTGTTCATCATATATGAGGTTGGAGATACTAAAATGTGCTGCGAAATCATCAAATTTGTTGACTTTTTTCAACACGAACTCCCCTATTTTCCAAGGCATAGGAATGAACTGTTTTTTTTTCTTCCTTTGGAACAGATGGAGCCAATAGCTGTATTGACATGCTACTTCTACAATAAAAATTATGTCTGTAATGTGACATGGAAGGACAGCAAGTTGTTCCGTGGAACCAAAAATTCTTATGACAATGTAATTATCCAAATGTTGGACTGTTCCCTTTTTGTCCAAAAAATTAGTTGCTTGTTCAGATAAGAGGCGAGCATTTTCTCCTAACAACAAAAGTTTGAAAACAGACAGGAAGCCATTAAAAACCTCATAAAAACAGTGGGAAGCCTTGTGCTTCCACAAGCCCTGGTACTAGAACGTTACTGAGTGGAAATCACAGTTGACATTCTTGGACAGAGACAGTTGCGGAAATCGACAGGAATGTGCTATTGCAAAAACTAAATAGGATGGCATATAAAATTTCTTTCCCTTTTGTAGCTTGACAATTGGGAAGAGATTTCATAAGAAATTATCCTTCCCCAATCAAAAATGGATTTTTCATTGACTGTGAAATACAAAATGTAAAGAGCCATGCGGGAAACAGTAGTTGTGGATTCTTGTCCCGTTATTCTTGTAAACAGCCAAGCAATTTCACGAAAAGGATTTTTAAATGAACTAACCTGCATGCTTGTAATATCTTCAGGAACTAGATACGGGTTTTCCAAAAAAAGGGGCAAGAGGTCCAATCCGTTATTATGCTTTGCTAGGAACTATTTGCAATCTTCTCCTTTGAACGTCAATGTTGGCTCGGGCAATTTCAGCATCTGTCGGAAGACCCGAGGTGACAAAGAAACAGAAGAGCGATTATGTAGTGGAATAATTCTTTTCTCTACAATAAATTTATTAGCGCACCAAGAGACCAGGTCCTTATAGTCAAAAACCTCAGGGACACAGCCTGCATGAGCAATCATGTAGGTCCAAATTACTTGGTTCTCTGTGGTAGAGGTTGAGTAATAAGAAAATGCCCTGGACCAGTGGAAGTTCTAGTCGTGATGGTCGAAGATGTTCATTGTATCTCCACAGAACTGGTGCGGAACTGATGCCATAGGTTTATGAGAAGGTTGGTTTGCTGCAGATGATGGTTTAAATGAACAGTCACAGTGAATAATGTAACTTTTTGCTAAATCTTGGTTAAATCCTTATGAATGGGAAAGCTCCTCAAGCCTTTCATTGATTAATGACAATTGGTATTGGTGGTGCATGATGAACTGTTAGGAGTAAAGTTTATTTATTGCATATTTAGAAATGCGAAGGTGGTGGGTACGGCGAAGAGAAATTAAGGAATGGAGGTTTCTTGAACGTGTGAAGGCCACACGATGTGAAAGGGATTTCATGATTTTGAAATGAACACTTAGAAGGGACAATACAAACTCCCCGAAAATTTTGGTTTAATGCGTATGAATACGAGATTTCCTCGACCCTTTCGCCCATCAATGAAAATATATACGGTTTCTGCATGATGGCCTGTTAGAATTAAATGTCAGTAATTCCATATTTAGAAACAAGATATGTCTATATATATAAAAAAAATTATATTTTCTTTTATTGTAGAGAAGTGCGAAGGTGACGAAGACGGCGGAGAGCAAGGAAAGAATGGCAAGTTCTGAAAAGTAGTTGGACGTTGTTCAAAAAAGGGTTCCAGGGATAGTTAGGAAGAGATCATGAAGGGGGGGTTCAATGACCAGTTTGTATATTTGTGGAATTTTCGAAAAATGGCTAAGTATGGAATAGGGAAATTGTTAATTGCATGCGTAGAAATAAGATCTTATATATAATTTCCAACTAGTAATTCCAAAAGGACGCCGGCACAGGAAACAACGACTACAAACTGAATATTTCTTGAATCTGGCAAAGGGACGATTCCCTAAAGAAATTTGAACAAATGGTGAAAGTATGGAAAGAAAACAGATGGGCATCAAAATGGGTTGACAATAGTTCCAGTAAATATGTGAGGAAGCGGTGGTTAAATTGTATTTCTCAAAAATTTTCAGTGCAAAAAATGTGCATCACGGAAAAGGGCATGATAGGTGGACCGTAATACAGAAAAGGGTAAAATTTAATGTTTCGGAATTTTTGAGTGCAAAATGTGTAAAATGGAAGAGATCATGAAAAGGGCATGATAGATCGACCGTAATACGGAAAAGGGCATGATCTAAGAATGGTTACAAATTTGTATATCTGTCAATTTGTATATAGCATAGCTATGAATGCTATTTGGAGGTCCTGGAAAAGTAGAGGTGCAATGTTGATGCAGCCAGCAGGATCCTCTTGTCAATTTCTATATGGCGGAACTCTGGGTGGCAGTTGTGGGATAGGGAACAATAGAGGGTCAATTTAAAGAAAGGGGAAGCAGTGGTTGGAAACACATGAATTGGGAAAATAGAAAGGCGGAAGACATTTTTCGTAAGTGCAAATTGGTTTCAAAGAAGCCCCATTGTTGTAAAATCATGATCTACTAGTTATCAGGAAATGCGTTGTTGAAGATTACATTTTATTGCAACGTGCGTTTGCAGTTATGTTCTTGATACATTATTCCATGACTGTAACATACCAACTGAAGTAGTGAACTTTGTTTTGTACTAATTAGCATTAAAAATTAATAATTGCATCTCTAGAAACAAGAAGAACAATTTTGCTGGAACATTTTACATTGGTATTAGTAAACAGAAGATCGAAGAAGTACGAAAGCACCGAAGTATTCCAATTAGAACATGCGTGAAGCCCAGAAAAGTGGCAAAGATGAAGAGTCCAAGGCCAAAATTTCATAATAGCAAATCCATTTAAAAAAATAAGAAAAGTAATGAGTATTGTATATCTATGCCTAGAAATTGGATCCAGTTCTTCGGTTGAAAACATTGAAGGTATCTACAACAAACACAGGCACGGGTTCCGCAGTATGCAAGATCCTTGGAGTTTTCTCCTCGATTAATCATCCTCTGCTGAAATTGATATTTTTCATAATCTTTGCCTAAGGAAGAAGACGAAAATGGTTGCAGGGCAAGTGGAATAGCCCTTGGTTGAAACTAGCTCTTCATAGTTGAAAAAAATTCAGTAGTATAGCTTGCACGTGCAATTACAGAGGCCCAAATTAGTCCATTATGGGTAGAAGGAGATGACTAATAGGAAAATGCATTGCAGCAACGAAATTTTTTCACCTGATACCTGAAAATGTTAAACAATATTTTTTTGGCTTGAAATATATCTCTAGAAGCATCAACATATGATTTCTTTACAGTCAAACTGTTCTGCCCAGAACAAACTAATTTGGAAATCTGGAATTCCTACTTTGGCGGTGCAAAGTGGTTGTTGCATTCACTGTCTGTTTTTTTTTTCTGAAACTCCTTTTGGTGTTGTCATGACTGCGATCACCGAGCCGGGAAGGTCTGTTTGTTATGGTTGATTTCAATTTGGGCCCAGGAGTGGGAATATTTTCTACATTGCCATCATCCATTTTCGTATCATCATCCATAAAATCATCTTCTTTTGTCTTGGAATTCATGGCATAAAGTTCTGCGACAGGCATGACTGCAAGTGGGCAAGTTCTCTAAGCAGCCAAGGTTGGCATCGAATTTTTTGGCTTGAAATATATCTCTCAGTGTACCAAGGGACCATCTCATTTTTTTCTCGTGGCTGGAAAGAGATGAATAGTAAGAATATGCCCTGGAATAGTGGAAATTGTGGCCATTATGCCCTAATGTGTTGACTGTGTGTGGAGAGAACTTCCGCCACAAGTTATTAAGAATTTGCCTTTGCTCGAGACAATGTTTCAAATGAAAATCGAGGAGGGATAATATAAGCCTCCACAAAGTATGGTTTAATGTGTATCAATGGAATATCTCCTCGGGCCTTTCGTTGATCAATGACAATTTCCAGTTCATGTGGAATGAGTTGTGACCATCACAGCTCACTAATTGCACAATTAGAAAAAAGTGCGAAGGTGGCGGTGACAGCGAAAAGACATTAAGAATCAGAAATTTCTTAAAAGCAGCAACCCGTCGGTGGAAAAAAAAAAAAATATTGCATCGCCTTTGAAATGAATACTTGGAAAGGATAACATGCTTGTGCACAAATCTTAGTTTAATTCATACTAATGACAAATCTTCTCCGAAATTCCAGACATTAATGACAACTGTAATGGTTGTTGCAGGATGGCTACTAGCATTAAAGCTTAATTATTGCATATGGAAAGAAGTCAGGCGGGTTACAAAAGAAAAACAGAAGAAGATATACCGAGGAGACATGAAGGCCCGATGGTTCTCTGCTTGGCAGACGGGTTCTCGGCCTGGCGGGCTGAAAATTGAGCCTCTATTGTTCTGTGTCCTACAAATAGCACCTACACTTCCGCAAGATACAAAATGATAGGCGGAGTTGCGTGTTGGTTTCTTAAACATGTACTTTTATAAAGTATGGACATTATATTGTATAGAACATATCTGAATCTGTGATTCCATACTTGGGCACTTTTTGTTTTGCGCGTTCGCAGCTTGGCGAGCTAAAAATTGAGTATCTATTGTTTTGTGCCCTACAAATAGCACCCACAGTTCCACGATATACAAATTAGCAATGGGAGTTGCGGAGATGAGTTTCTATATAAAGTATAGACATGAGATTTTATATAGCATATGCGGATCACTTATTCTATACTTAGGCACTTTTTTGATCGTGGGTTGGTGGCCTGGCGGGCTAAAAAAATACTGAATATTGTTCTGTGTCCTACAAATAGCACGCAGATTTCTACGATATACAAATTGACAGCATGACCTACGGATTTCTTGGATGAACATTGCATTTGTACTGTTCTAGAACAAATGCAGATTATTCATTCCCTGTACTACAAATAGAAACCACATTTTTGTGATATACAAATTAACAGAAGGACCTACGGATTGCTTGGATGAACATTGTATTTGTATTGTTTTAGAACATATGTGGATTCCTCATTCCATACTTGGGAACTTTTTGGATCGTGAGTTTGCGGTTTTGAGGGCTAAAAATTAAGTATCTATTGTTCTATGTCCTACAAATAGCACCTACACTTCCACGATATACAAATTTACAATAGTCTCTATATAAAGTATGGAATGAAATTTTATACAGCATATGCGAATTCCTCATTCCATACTCACGCAGTTTTTGGATCCTGGATTCACGGCCTGGCAGGCCGAAAATAGAGTCTTTATTGTTCCGTCTCCTACAAATAGCACCCAGATTTCTGCGATATACAAATTGACGGTGGGAGTTGCGGAGATGAGTCTCTATATAAATTATCTACATGAGATTTTATAGAGCATATGCGAATCCCTGTTTCCATATTTAGGCAGTTTTTTTATCACAGGTTTGCAGTATGGCAGGTTGAAAAAAGAGTCTCTATTGTTCCTTGTCCTACAAATAGCACCAAGATTTCCACAACATACAAATTGACATGAGTCGCCATGGGCTGCTTGGCTGAACATTACATTTGTTTTGTTCTAGAACATATGTGCATCCCTCATTCCATACTTGGGCACTTTTTTGGATCACGGGCGGGCGGGTTGAAAATTAAGTATCTATTCTTATGTATCCTACAAATAGCACCCACACTTCTGCGATATAAAAATTGACACGCGGACCTGTGGACATAATTTGTATATAAAATATGGAATGAGATTTTACACAGCATATGTGGATCACTAATTGCATACTTAGGCAGTTTTTGGAGCACGCGTTGGCGGTCTGGCGCACCGAAAATAGTCTATAGTTTCATCGCCTACAAATAGCATCTAGACTTCAGCGATATACAAATTGACAGGTGGACTCGGGCTGCTTCGCTGAACATTGGACTTCTATTGTCCCGTTGTGACCCCGTATCAATTTCATAGTTAGCGATTTTTTTTTTATCGAGGGCTCTAGAGTTGTCTGTGACATTTAAATTGACACGAGTTGCTACGGACTACTTGGATGAACATTGCATTTGTATTGTTCTAGAAGCTATGCGGATCCCTCATTCCATACTTGGGCACTTTTTGGATCGCGGGTTCATGACCTAGCAGGCTGAAAATTAAGTATCTATTGTTCTGTATCCTACAAATAACACCCACACTTCCGCGATATACAGATTGACATGCGGACCTGGGGACAAAGTCTGTATATAAAGTATGGAATGAGATTTTATACAACATATGCGAATCACTAATTGCATACTAATTGACATGTGGACTCAGGATGCTTCGCTAAACATTAGACTTTTACTGTGTTGTTGTGATCCCGTATCAATTTCATAGTTAGCGAATTTTTTTTATCAGGGGCTCTGGGGTTGACGGGCTGGAAATTGGGCCTCTATTGTTCTGCATTGTACAAATACATTGTTCTACAACATATGCGGACCTACGGGTTGCTTGTCTGAACTTTGCATTTGTATTGTTGTAGAACATATGCAGAGTCCTCATTCCATACTTGGGCACTTTTTGGATTGCGGGTTGGCGGCCTAGCGGGCTGAAAATTAAGTATCTATTGTTTTGTGTTCTACAAATAGCACCTACACTTCCATGATATACAAATTTACACGTCGGCTTGTGGACATAGCCTCTATATAAAGTATGGAATGAGATTTTATACAGCATATGTGGATTCCTCATTCCATACTTACGCAGTTTTTGGATCGTGTTCTACAAATAGCACCCAGATTTCTGTGAGATACAAATTGACAGGAGGAGCTACGGGCTGCTTGGATGAATGCATTTGTATTGTTCTAGAACATATGCGGATCCCTCATTCCATAGATGGGCATTTTTTGGATCACGGGTTCGCGGCCAGGCGGGCTGAAAATTAAGTATGTGGAACCCTCATTGCATACTCACAAGTGGACTTGGGTTGCTTCATTGAACATTGGACTTGTATTGCCCTGTAGTGATTCCATGTCAATTTCATAATTATCGATTTTTTTCTATCAAGGGCTCTGGGATTGGCAGGTTGGAAATTGGGCCTCTATTGTTCCCCGTTTTACAAACACATTGTTCTAAACCATATGCGGATCCTTCATTCCATACATGAGCACTTTTTGGATCGCGGATTCGTGACTTGACGAGCTTAAAATTAAGTATCTATTGTTTCGTGTTCTACAAATAGCATCTTCACTTCTGCAATATACAAATTGACAAGCGAACTTGCAGACATAGTCTCTATATTAACTATGGAATGAGATTTTATACAGCATATGTGGATTCTTGATTCCATACTTGGGCAGTTTTTGGATCACAGGTTGGCGGCCTGGCGGGTTGAAAATAGAGTCTCTATTGTTCCCTCTCCTACATATACCACCCAGGCTTCTGCGATATACAAATTCCCAGGAGGACTGGGGTTGGTTGCCTGAACATTGCACTTTTAGGCAGTTTTTGGATGGCAGGTTCGCAGCCAGGCGGGTCAAAAATAGAGTCTCAATTGTTCCCTCTCCTACAAATAGCATCCAGACTTCTGCCATATACAAATTGACAAGAGGACTCAGGCTAGTTCATTGAACATTGCACTTTTATTGTCCCGTAACAATTTCATATGTATTTCATATTTAACAATGTTTTTTGATCGGGGCTTGTGGGGTTGGTGGGCTTAAAAATGGGCCTCTTTTGTTCGAGCTCGCGGGCTGAAAATTGGGACTTTATTGTTTCACGCTGTACAAAAGCTATCCACAACTCTGCGATATAAAAATTGACAAAGGAACCTGTGGGTTGCCTAGGGAAACATTGCAGTTTCATTGTTCCTTGTCCTCCGAATAGTGTTCGGAGATCCACCATATATAGATTGATAGATGGACTTGAGAGTTGGTGCATTAAATTATTAAAGGATGTTAAATCGCTTGTTCTTAAAAGAATCAAGGAAAGAAAATAATTTTTTTTTTAAATTCTATAACTGCAAGCATAACAAGGACCAATTTGAATTTTAAGGGCCTCTTGTTCATATGATAGCACAATTGCATTCTGCACACTAAATATTTGTTGATTTCAAATTATTCCAGGATATTAATCTGACTAACTTCATCGAATAAGAAAAAATGCGAAAACAACAGCCAATTTGTATTTTAAAAGCTTCTTGTTTGTATGTGAGGACAGTCGCAGTTCGGACACTATATATTCATTGATTTCAAATTATTTCAGAACAATAGTTTGACCAAGTTCTTCAATCAAGGAAATATGCTAAAGCAAGTGACAGTACAGTTGCGTCACAACGCCATAGAAATTACCAGGCGGATCTACGTCCCAAATGGCTAAAAAAAACAATTATATTGTTCGGTGTCCTCCAAAGAACAGTTGGAGTTCCAGGGTATACAAATTGACAGACAAAGCAGATAACCAAGAACCAACCATACTTTAAACAATCCACAAGCAAGTTCCCAGAAGGTTCTATAGAGCAGAACCCATCAACCTTTGCACCAAAGAATTTGATATACAAAGAAAAGATGTCGCCACATTTGTTTTCTGTTGAAACGAACTTTCATTTGGATGTTGAACAAATATTACAGAGAGACATGAGGTATTTCCATTTCCTCTCAAAGTTTCATATAAAAAAAATTCCCCCCTTTTCAGCCGATATGCAAAATTGCATTGTCCTCATTTAAGGTGAATTTGCTTTGTATCCAAAGCTGCCGCAACATGTAGACACTGCTTTCCTTTTTCTGTAGATATGTTTCATACGAAAACTCTGCCAACTCAAGAAGCACATTCTGTAACAATGGTTTCCTGATCGTATAGTGCACGGTTGTGTTTCCCGTGGTTTGAATAACACCACTGAGGCAATTTCCATAAATATATGGACATTTTTCACTACATCACAAACAATCAATCGTATCATCAGTTATCAAAGTGGAGGCAGAGGCAGTGGAATGGCATTTTGCACAAACAGGCTCAAAGGGGGTTGAGTACACATTGGCTACAACTAAAAGACCTTCAACCTGGGAATGTGAGAAAAGGAATTAATACATTGAATGATATAATACACAACTGCATCCCACCCTCCCCTT
>JASDQU011377209.1:9684-33861 GCA_032191745.1 Picea mariana
GTTCTCACTTCCTCAGTTCACTCTCTCACCCTGAGAGAGTCTCTCACAGGCCTGACAACCTGCTTCTTCAACCACTACCACCTCTCTCACCTAGAGAGAGTGTTGGCACACAGGCCTGACAACCTACTTCTTCAGCTCTGTTCCAGCATAAGGAGGACAACAGTATGACTCAGCAAGGAGAAGATGATGGTAGCCAATCACACTCATCCAAGGGATTGTGTGGTCACAATATCCTAGATTTATAACACACATGACATAGACAATTACGGTATGCTCAGGTTTCACAGAAGAAAACAACCCAAGTGGTTAAGCACGAACTCAGATTTGTGGTGTGGATAAACTGAGTTCATAGGACACACAGGAGACATGGCTCATTCCACGGGGTCTACCGCTGGTTTTCAGGGTGTGTGACAAGAAAATTATGCAGAGGTTGATGATGGAGGCCAACCACAAAGACCAGACGGAATTCACAGGAATACACGAATCGATCACAGAGGTCTCACAGTTTTGTGTTTCAAAGCTGTGTGAGGTATGCAATGATTAGACGCAGAGGCAACATGTTTCAGATAGCCAAGGGGAGAATGGAGGACCCCCCCATCATGGCTCAATTCTTGGATTAAATTGCATGTGCCTAGGCTGACACATGTTGCCCATGAAGCTGCATGCACTCCATCAAGTATGTGTTCCCTTTTTCCAGGAACTTAGGATAAAAATTATGCCTTTCACACCACTTTGAAATAATAATAAATTATTATTCCCAAGGACTTAAGCCCTCAATATTATCACCTCTTCCAACATTTAAGCCCCCTCTCCCTTACCTAGCCTTGTGGAAGGTTAGTCCCCCATCACTCTTTCTTTGTGGTTGGTCGACACACATCTATGTTTATATTTTATTAATGATCTGCATAATTACATATGCAAAAATCAAGCTCCTGGCCTTTAACACCTAGGCTCTCCGGCCTAAATAACACATAAGCCCACCAGCTTATATACACTTGTCTCACCAGCCTATAAACATGATTACAATACATAATATAACTAGGGAACGTCCTTGGGGTATTACAATAACAAGAGAGCGGGGTGATACTGAAGATTTCACAACCAGACAATGATAGATCGATCTTTTTAGAATTCATTTTTTCATTCTTTGAGAACTGATAACTTTCATCATAATTTGGACATTTAGATTTCAGTCAAGAAATCATCTTTGGGATGGGGAAGCGCTATGAGTTGTTCTCATTAAAATAGGGATGGCGTGAATTTTTTTTTTTAAAGATAATCATGTTTCCCTGAGATTTCAATGAAAACCAGAAACAATGATTGGACAAAGACTTACCGTAATTAATCTGAGTTTAGAACTTAATGTGCAGATGCTTTGAACTGTTATCAACTGCTGCTAATGAAAGATCCAATTCCCTTCAATAATGAATGATGATTCAAAAATAATTATTACGGAATCAAAAACCAAACTAAAATAAAAAAGAAAAAATAAAACAAAAGAACATGCAAGCTAAAAAATATTTACAAGGGGGAAAACCTGATTTTCTCAGGGGAAGTATTTTTTAAGAGACTGGCCATTCACTGCTAAAGTATTTAGCTGTCCCTGCAAGTTGTGCAACTGAAAATAACTAGGACCCAATTTTTCAAGAATTGACAAAAGGCCCCAACCATAGGTTTTGAAACTTTGTATGTTCTCCTTTATTTTCATGCGCTTTGTCCCATTTGAGGACCAAATCCCCTACATTAAAATTTATTTCATAGGACGAACTTGTATTAAACCAACTCTTCACAATTTGTTGATGCTAATCCAATTTTTGTTTTGCTTGTGTCCTTACTTCTTCCAATTTCAATAAAACATTCATCTGATTTTCTAAAGGGGGACATTCTTCTTTCTGAACTTTCTGCAACAATTGTAGAGAAGGGAGAAAGACATGTGGAGGAAGGATGACTTCTCTTCTGTAAACGAGGAAGAAGGAAGAATTACCAATGGAAGCTTTTGGAGTTACTCTATCATCATAAAGTGCCTTATACAACTCATTGTGCCAATTTTTGTGGTTTTCTGACACTGTTCTCTTTATTATCTTGATCAGATTCTTATTTGTTGATTCGGCCAAACCATTCCCTTGAGGGTAATAAATGGCAGAGTATTTTAGTTTAATCCCTTTTTCTAAAGCAAATACATTCATATCCAAGGAAGAAAAATAAGAAGCATTGTCAAAAACCTAACATTCAAGAATTCTGAAATGAGTGATAATATGAGAGTTTAGAAACGAAACTACATGATTCGTATTGACTACTTTTAATGGTAAGGCTTCAGACCATCTCGTAAAATAATTTGTTGTTGTGAAAATGTACTTGTGCTTCTGTTAGGAAGGGGGATTAATCGGTCCTATAATATCTAGGTCCCATTGCTGAAAAGGTGAGTCTTTCATGAAACGCTGCAAAGGAAAAGCAACTTTTTTCACCCGTCCTATAACCTTTTGACAGATTATACATTTGTGGGACAAAGTGTGAGAATCCTTAAACACGATAGGCAAATAGTAGACAACCCTTAGTACTTTGTGGGCAGTGGTATCTCCACCAAAATGACCCCCGACATCGCCAGAATGAATTTCAGCAAACACCCTTTCCGATTCCTCTTTTTCTAAGCAACGTAGAAAAACACCGTCAAAATTCTTTCAAAATCATATATCATTAATTAATTGGAAAGATGCATATTTTAGCCTTAGTGCTCTTTTGGTTTTTGGATCAAGGTTACGAGGAGCAGTTCTGTGTAACAAATAAAATATGATATTATCATACCATGAATTGGGCACAATTTGTGTACAACAGATTTGGGTTTCGTTATGCTGATTTCCAGTTTATGTATTTATTTGGTTTTCTAATTTTTCAACTGAATCAGCTACCAATTTACAAAGGCCTTGACCTCTAACAATTTGTGTAGGTACTATTTCAAGATCATAATCCTAAAGTGATGTCATCCAATTTTCCCTTTTCTTTCCCATCTCTTTCTGCACTAACAAATTTCTTATAGTAGGGTAAGGAACAATGATTTTTGTCCAGGATTTCAAAAGGTAATACCTGAAATGTTTAACTTCTTTGAAAACAGTGTATGCCTACTGGTCTACCATGGGGTAATTTAGTTCTTCACCTTTAAAGGCAGATCTCATAAATGAAATGGGTATCTCATTGATTTCAACATTTTTCTGTGTGAGCACAACAACATAAGATTTGTCAGATGCAAAAGTATATAATGTGAAATCCTGGGAAAAATAAGGACTCGTCAAGGAAGGTGCTTCCGTTATATCTTTTCTAATGGAATTGAAAGCTTGATTCTCTTGTGATCCCCATTTGTACAGAACATCATTTTTTGTCATATTTTGTAGAGGTCTGACCATCTCAGAAAAACTTGGAACAAATCGTTTGACAAAATAAATTTTACCCAAAAAGGATTGCATGGAATTTTTGGAGGAAGGTGGGGAAAGGTTGGAAATGGCTTGGGTTCTTTCAGGATCAATTATCATTCCATTTTTAGAGACTATAAACCCAAGCAATTTCCCTTGTTCTACGGCAAAGACTGATTTTTTAGGATTGAGTGAAATACTGAACTTGCGACATCGTTCTAACACAGCCCTAAGATGTGACAGGTGATCTTTCTTGTTCTTGGAAAAGACAGTGACATCATCTAGGTAGACCATAACTGATGGTTGATAAGGTCTCAAAAATCAATGTCCATTGCCCTCTAGAAAGTGGTACCGACATTTATCAATCAGAAAGGCATCTTTTTGTATGCGTAGGTGCCCCATGGGGTATGAAAAGTGGTTTTTAGCTGATCTGATGGAGACATAAGGACCTGGTTATACCCTGAGAAACCATCTAATAAAGATAGCCTTTAAGAACCAGATACTTGTTGCAGAATTTGTTCCATTGGAGGAACGAGGTAATTGTCTTTATCAGAGGCTCAATTTAAATTGTGAAAGTCGACACAAATTCAAATTTCTCCATTTTTCTTCCTTAATGGGACTAAGTTGGATACCCATTGAGTATGTCGGACTAGAAAAATGATCTTGGCAGTGAGTAATTTCTTTAGTTCTTTTTTACGGTGGGTTCTAATTTAGGATGCATTTTTCTCAATTTTTTTTGAAAAGGTTGGGTTTGGGGCTTCATAGGATTTACATGCTATATTATATTTGGGTCAAAAGTTTTTAGATCGTCATACATCCAAGAAAACACATCTTTGAATTCTTTGAACAATTTCACAAAACAAGACTTTTCTTGTTCAGAGCACCCTCTTCCCATATTGATATTTTGCGGATTATCTTGCATTCCTAAATTTACAGTTTCGCATAGTAATGAGGAAATATTTGTTTTGCAATTGACTACCCCTCTAAACTTGTCATATAGGTCATAAAAATTTTCTAATATAACATAAGATTTGGGGATATATTTTACCAGCTCGGATGATAATTTCGCGGACTGAGGATCAAATATTACCATGAAATCTCAGAGGTTTTCGTTATAAGTGCTTTCATCGATTACTGCATCTTGGAAGGTGTCTTCCATATGCAGAAAATTGATGATCTGTTGATCTTCATCAAACAATCACCAATTTTTTATGTTGTCAGGAATCGATGGCCTAAATAAAAATTCAACTGAGAATGCGTTAGGAGAAAGACCTTCAACAGGAAACAATTTAGAGACAACATTAGCTAATAAATTAGCGTTCGAATTACTCGACCTAGGAATAGAATTTATATTGAAAGTGATAAATTTATGTATTAAACTCGATACCTTAGTTTGGTAGTTTTTCAAATGCAGTGATAAGCAATGTATTGCATTTCTTACCTGCTTGACTATGATTTGAGAGTCACCGAATACCACCAATTTTGCACGTTTAGATCCAGTGCCTTCCTTAGTCCCTATAGAAGTGCTTCGTATTCTACTGTATTGTTAGTACATTCAAATTCCAACTGACATGCAATAAATGTTTTATTACTTGTGGGATCGATAAGCACAAAACCAACACCATCCCCTTCCCGGGATTTGGATCCATCAAAATATAAGGACCAGATATGTTCGTCATCAACAATGTTCGGTGTATTTTCCAGAGTTTCCATCTGAGTATAGCTTGATACTTCGGATTGTTGTTCTAGGTTGGTGATAGAGGAAATTTCATTCATGAAATTACCAAAAAAAGTATCCATTCCCTGTGTCTCAGTTGAATTCACAACAGTAGTAAAAGGCTCATTTGGATCATTTAAATATTTCACACTGTACTTGAGGTAATGTTCTCTATTTATTCTGATCTTGTTAGGCTATCCATTTTCTGGCAGCCACAGATGAGACCAGTCTATAGAAAAATAGCTGTGTAACTTTTCTGACCAATCCCTACTAAAAAATAAACCATATACTTCAGGAATGACAACAACAATAATATCAATTACTTGGTGAACCTTTGAATTGGATGACAATCTTATCAACACATTTTTAAGTTCACCAATGACTTTGACATTAGTTTGATCTAACTGAATGATATTTAAATCAGAAGGTTTTACTTCAGCGTTAATTTTATGACACACAGATAGAGGCATCACATTTGGCGAGGCGTCAGAATCAACCATATAGTTATGTACATTCCTATTGAAAATCTTGAAAGTTAATAAAAAAGGAGGCACATTTTTTCGTAAAGAAACAATAGAATTCTGCTGAATTTTTATGGCTGTACCTGCAAATGTTTTATCTAAGTTTCCTACATTTTTCTCTAATATGTCCCTTTTATCCTGATTTTCAGAGGGCTTTTTACTAGGGACATCTTTAGTTATATTTGGGCCACTTTCTACTGATTTCTTGCTGATAGAATCATTCTTTTTATTATTTTCAGCAATACTTTGGAGCATTTTCTATAGGATAAGAGGAAATTTAAGTAATTCAAAAACTGATATATTCTCCCTTAGATTTTTAAGATCTTCAACCAAATCATATTCTAATTCTGGGGAACAAAGTTTTTTCTTTTTTCAATTTGCTTTGGCTGTTTTGAAACCACATTCCTACTTGTTTCGGGTGAAGGTTTGTTTTGTGTTTTACTTCGAGTGTTATAAGGATGGATAGTTTCAAAATTTGCTTCAAATATGTTGTCTGACAAATGGCCAAAAATGGGAGGAGATGAGTCCTCCTCATCAGGTGTTTCTTCCTGACCCATATTGTCATGATTTTCAGGGGGTATAGAAACACAATTATCATGGGCTTCCAGTATCATTTGCAAAGCATACTGTAGTCCTTCAAAGTTTAGACCTTCTGTGGTCGGGTTTGGCCGGTTTGGAGGAAAAGGTTTTTTGAAAGGTGGTATAAAACCTCCTTTACTTGTAGATGCCTCCTCAACAGATCTTTTCAAGTCTATGACCTGATTGGATAATTTCTGGAAATATTTCTGCAAACTTTCCAAGTCTAATGTCTCTTGTTGATTTTTAGTTTGAGGAGGTCTGGTGAGAATTTCTATTTTCTTTTTAGAAGATGAAACTGTTTCAACCTCACTACTTAGACTATATTTTAAGATCAGAATGTATTTATCAATAAGGAATGCCTCCTCAAAGGCTTCTAATAATGTGTTCTTTTTGGACCTTTTAACCCATATGGATATGTTGTTATGCAGGGCCTTAATATAGTATGCAACGACTAGGTTTTTTGCAGGCATCGGATCTACAAGGATTTTTTTTTTTAACGTTAGGAATCTCTAGTTGAAGTCCTTAATTTTTTCTTTAGGGTTCATTTTCAAACTAGAGAGTTCCATTACCAAGACTTCTAGAGATTTATCATCTCCGAATTTTTCTAGAAATAGGTTTCAAACTTGTCCCAAGAGACGATAGTTTGAGGTTGTTGCGTAAAATACCAGGTTGAGGCATTCCCCTCAAAAGTGTATGGGAATAACCTGCACACGACATCTTCGTGATCAACACTCCAGAGTCTAAAAACTAACATAAATTTCTTGATGTGATCCTCAACTGATTGCTTCAAATCTAGATCAAATTTGGGTATCAACTTCTCCGAATGTTTAGGCAATGGGTGTTGGGGTCCATGTACTTCCACGACATCTTGATAGAGCCAAGGTATGGTAGGATTATTTTTGTTTTCCATGGGAGTTGGTGGAGTTTAAGGTTGATATGGTTTAGATGAAGAACTGCCTTCGTTCGAGGATTCCTCTCTTGAAGAGGGTGGAGAAGAACCAGGTGGGGATGGTGGGATACCATACCCCCCATCACCAAAGATAAGTGCTTCAGAAGGATCGGTAATATTACCGCCCAAAGGGTTTTTGGGAAAACCAGTGTCTTGAGGTTTTTCTTGAAGGTTTGTGAAATCAATGGGTTGATTAAGTTGTCTACTAGGTTTTTTGATTTGGGATAAATCACTCTGAGTTCTTATGATCGACCAACGAACAATTTCTTGGATGTCAATGCCTTGAGGAACTAGTGTCACTGGCTCGACGAGAATTTTGGGAGTAGTGTTTGAGGTAGTAGCTGGGTCAAGTGTAATGTTAGTGTTTGAGTGACTACCCATCAAGACATGAGAAAAATTGTTTGGGGGAGTCTTACGACCTCCTCATGCCATCAATACCTTTGAGGCCCTCCTTCTAGCACCATTTTTTTACGGGTGTTTATGATACCCCATCAACGAGAAGGGAAGATATGAATAGGGGTTGTCTATTTAACCCAAGCCGTTTGGGATGATCTCCCCTGATGGGTTTTTTGGCTCCATTAGCCAATTAAGATCCTAAAACAACTGAAATATGCGGACTAACTAAAGATATCATTTATAACAATCAACACTTTAACTACAAATGCTTAACTAACAATATTAATGTACAATGGTTATATACAGTTTACAAGGTTTGAGCAAAGCCTTGTGAAAGTAATTGTTTTAAGATAATGTATCTAAACAAGATTAAATATAAACAAAATTATTCTAATACTCTGAATATTCAACTAGTAAAGAATGAATGAATATGATTGTAATTGATATAACGGAAATATACAAATAAAATCAACATTTAAATTATGCAATTGCAATTCATTCACATATAAACAAATCAAACAAATAATACACTAACTAAACTCTAGCTGATCAACAATAATAAACATAAATTCTTCTCTCTGCATTTGTGTGAGCTCCTCTCATCTTGTGTCAAGTGCAAATCTATGACATAAGCAAGCATAATACTTCCTGAAGAAATTCAAGGAAATGTTTCATATTCTGGAGCTGGTTTATGACGACAGAAAGACCAATAATTATATATCATGTGACCTTGAAATGTCCAATAACTGAGAATGAAAGAAATTCCAATTCTCGGTAATGGTGTTACCAACTATCTAGCATCAGACGTAAACTCAAAATATGTAGACAAATGATCAATCACATATATATACTGAAACAACAGATAATGAACAACATAAAGAAAAGCATGATATAAAATATTATGTGAAGAATAGACTAAAGCTAATTCGACACAGATAACATTTCACATCAAGAAATTACATGAGAAGACAATGAAAAAAAACACTGCACAGTCTACACAGGACGAAAGCCAAAGAGTAAACTGCTTTCTCATATAGTTTCAACAAAATGTGTTCATCATATGGTCCAAAAAAAAAATTACCCTTAATCACCAGGAAACATATATATTTAAACATGTTTTTGATTTGTTACCTCCTATCATGCAAGATAGAGGCAGATCTCTTAAAATAAGTTTTTTACTAAAATAAAGTAACAAAAAGATAATTATGTTGGAGTCTTTTAATAAAAAATATTTATATTAATAAACATTGTTTTTCAAAATAAGAAATTACTAGTCTACTAAATGCTCAACCCATGACCCATTTCCTTAATCATAGGACATCAATCTACAACTCACCTGAAAGAACAAAAACAAAATCAAAATTAGATAATAATCAAAACAAATAATTTCAAAAGACAAGCTACAAAATCTTTCGATTCTGTAGCTAGTCTAAAATAATAAAAATAAAATCAAAATGAATCTACCTATTATTTATCAAATAGAATCAAATCATAAAATATAAACAAACTATTTACCAATTCAGAAATTCGAAAGAGAGGCATAAGACAGGTCTAAATTTATAATGGTATTGAAATTGGTCGAATTTTTAATGATCACATTCCCAGATCACTTAATACACTTAGCCTTGTGTGCGTTCGATCGAATGCATGCTTTGAGCTAGTTTTTCTCCCTCTCAAGCACCGAATTCTAGTGACCATTTGGTTCAGTTGTGCCTGTAGGTAGGGGAAATCCCAATAATACCTTTCAATCCAATCGAAACAATTCACGTAATGCATTGGTTCTATGCTAGGCAAAGGCCGAGTCTGCTCTGTGGAGGGTAATTTATCATGTTCCATGTTTCGTTTTAGATCATGTTGAATTACTAAAAAACTTTCCTGTTTCTTTAAGAAGGGGAAAATTCGATACGAAATTGAATTGTGGTGTATCGACATCGATATCTTCCCCGGGGATCTGTCATCAATATCATCCTCAGAATTCCGGTCATCGACCTCAATAACAAGGATAGATTTCTCATGATCATGATGTCAATTTCTTAGTGTTATGGATATGAGTCGATCAGGTCTTTTATTTTTGAAGTTTATGTTTGGACTTCTCTATATCTCTCACCTACCTTGTTTCTTGATTTAAATTTCATTTAAATCAACCCGAAATGGCTCAGGATTAGGAACAACAAGGATTTTATCCTTTAGATCATCCAAAACCTCTTCTAAAGATTTCCTGGGAATAAAATCGCATCTTGGTTTCTTGCCTTTGGATGGATTATGGACAACAATAAGGTTTTAAGTTACAGACATAGGGCTTTCTTGTAGATTGACATGTAGGTTTTCCATAGAGGGGTTTGATCGACAAGGATTGAGAGGTTCATTAAAATGCAGAGGTAAGTCTTTCACGTTTTCTGGTCTGGTGAACCCAGTTCTCCCCACGAAATCTTTCCAAGTATCCCCAAATTTAGACAATTGAGATATTACTAGAATTCGAATCAATCTATGATGGAACAAACTAGACTGTGCATTTTGGTTTTGTCTTTGGTATAATTTGGCCATTTTCTGCAGGCTCCTAAGTAGATAGAATGGCATATTTAAATCAAAACCTAAAAATACCATCAATAAAAGAACATGATACAGGAAGACAAGACCGTATCTACCCTCATAGGTAACTAACTACTTAATTACTAAAAACAAATCATGCCATCGTCATTTAAATGAAACAATTGGTGTACCTTTTACATTGTAACTCGATTTCTTGGAAACCATAAGTAAGTTCCATGGGACGCCTTCAAAGTTGAGGTTTTTAAACTAGTGAGCTCCCTCTTAGGGAAATCTAGTAGCCTCTACAATTGAACCCTCTGTCACTTCCAACTGTAAAGCTCCAATTTTATCCCTAGCGCCATCGAAAGTCTGAGCAAAGGCTTGAGAAAATTTGAGGTTGAAACCCTCAAATAATTTTATGAACCCATCCCAGCCATAAGCCATGAGGTCATCCACCACATCATCATGTTAGAGGAGAGCCTGTGAGCCATTTGTCTCGATCCTCACCACAGGCATCATCGATTTGGTCACAAAAAACCAACAGGAGTATAAAAGGGTGGGGTGCGTTCAGAAACACATGAAATAGAGGATGAGCTCTGTGTATTCGGAGGAGACCTGATACCTAAGGCTTAGGGAGAAATCCACCATAGAAACCATTTGGAAAGTTGAGTGTATGCTAAACCAGAGGACATGCAGAACAAAATCCATCTTGTCAAATGAATGCCAAACCCAGAAACAAAAACTTACCTCCCGAAGCAATGAATGCATGCTTGTGTTTGGAGGACGAAGGAGTAATGTTTGAAGGCATGACTATCAGTCTTGTACCAGAACGATGATACTGTGATATGACTAGAAGGGATAGGATTCATATTTTAAAATACACCAAAGTTTTGTTTGATGCACTATTGTGGATATGGTAATGTGAAAGTCAAAATAATCATGGAATAAAATGCCTAAGGCATAACCCCAAGGTGGATAACTCATGTACTAATGATAAGGGAGTAACCCATAATATGATAGGTTGACAAGATTTTAAGGTTCTTGAAATAATTTAGATTCCCTTAGGTGTTATCCAATTTATAAAGGAAAGTGCACATACTGTATGATGCATCCAAGCTAGAGCTTGTTCTAATTTCATGCTTACAGTCATGAAATTGAACAAGAGAAAAAAAAGCTTAAAATAAATGAACTCATACGCACAACTAATCAAATGAATCTCTTCAAAACCAAAAGATGATAGAAATCTTTGCAAACATAATGAGGCAGCTACATAAAATTTTATCCCACTAAGATGGTATTTTATAATGATAAATTGACATAAATATTTAGCTGCCAAAAAGTAGGGATACCAATAGTGATACTAGTACAAACCTAGGTGACAAATTTTGGACCCCTTGGTTGTTGCAGAGTGTCGCAACCTTAGAGTGCACATTTGTGGTGTGCATTTAGGACAAGAAGGTAGCAAGAAGAGTGATCATGCTTAAAAAGAAGAGGAATATGGAGGCTCCCCTAATAGTGGAGGAGACGAACTGATAATAGTAGATAATCTTGCACAATTGCAAGTAAATAACTCTCTTGTTCACCTTGTGAGAAGTTTCATAAGAAGATGGACTTAACCCCCTTTTGTACCACCCCCCTTCACATTTTTAATCAAGAAGAAAAAAATAAATATAGTGAAGAGATTGGGGTAGAAGAAAGAGATGAAGAAGAGATAAGTGAAGAGACGAGTGAAGAAGAAGGAGAATTCAACAATACTTTACTCCAAGAAATAGTGGTGTTGAAAAAGCAATCCCCTAGCAGTGAGAAAAGAGAAACTAGCTCGATTTTGAATATGGAAAATCAAGATAGTACACCGAGACTATCTGTGTTCCAAGGAAAGGGTAAGGATGATGCAGAGCAACACTGGTTTACCTGTGAAGCAATCTAGTTTGTAAAGAGAATTATAGACGAAGCAACTAAAATTGTGAAACTAGAGACCAAGTTCAGGGATTGTTATAGCACAAAATTCCACAGCTATATTGCATTTGTTCCATTGCCTAACCCTTTCCCTTAGCTTGCTAGACAAATTCCCAACTTGCCTCATGCAAATAATCTAAAAAAAATGTATTTTTCACATATCCTCGAGATCCTTTGATGAAAATAACAGGCATCTGCGGCTTCTTAGTTTGCAACCCATGGATTCCATAAAAAAATGCAAAAAAAAAAATAATTATGAGTTTTTAGGAGGGTTTTTGGCTTGGGCTCGTTTCCCAACATCCCCACACCTGTACAAAATGAATTAAAAATCCCCCAATCTATTGAGGAAGATATAAATGCACCATTGAGGGGTAAGATGAGGACAAGTATTTTGGTGCAAGGTTATGTTGTTGAGATCTAGCAAGCTTCCCTATCCTTATTATCCTCTGAGTAACATTTCCCAATATGGAAACTCCTTTTCCAGGGCCTCTTTCCTTCTTATATAGTCATAGGGTGTTTCCTTATCCCTATTTGGGCTATCCAAGGAATATTATTGTGGATGAGTTTATGCTTGAAGGATATTTGGAAGAACCTAAGAAATTGGATTCAAAGCAATGTTGAAAGCGAGTCAGGTTGTAATTAACCTTCATATTTGGTGCTAATAGAAGAGATTTCTTTCCCTCCAAATTCCGTTTTCATTACAACCTTATGTGTCTTTTATTAACATATTTTATTTGAATATAGTACATGACATATATACTATTTGATCATATAAATACCTCGTAGCATCGCTTGTCTTGGTTCCTTTTTGTAGGCTAGTTCTGGCAAAGGATCATGAGCTCTTTAAGAAGCAGGAGCAGGGATTGACATCAAACGGGAGACTTAAGGTGGACTCTTTCCCCTTTCTTTCTTTCCCTAATTTTTCCTAGAAAAAGTAGTTGTTATTTTAGTTTTGTCTACTTTTCTGTGAGGGAATATTTCAGTCTTCTCAATGCAGTCTTAATATGTCGTGATTTGACCCGAAGTCACAGGAGAAATATCCTGCCAATAGGGATAGAGCCTTTACATAGTACATGAAGTATAAGGTTATTGCGCCAGTAGGAAAGGAAAAGTCCCTGTTTGAGATTAAGAAAGATATACTTAGGGAGTTTCAAAAGCCTAATTCAGAATCCCAATGCATTATATAAATCAAGGAGATCAAACAGAAGGAAGGAGAAACTGTCTGAGACTATGACCAATGATTTAAAATATTGTTGATAGGATGACGTTCCAAATCTAGGATGTGAACCATAGAGAATGGTTTATTCCAGGGTTACATCCCATATCTGAGTCCTTCTCACCCAGTCAAATATGACAACTTAGGAATAGGTAGTGAAAATCATGATGCGCTTGGAAGATACACATGGAGGCACAAAGACATCGGTTGTGTTGGAACAGGTTCAGTCGAAATTGGAAAACCTAATGATGTGGTTGCAATACATGGTGAGAACACTTGGTGTAATACATGTCTGTTTGAGGGGCATCATCGAGACGAGTTCCCTGTCCTTCCAAACTATGTGGAGATTGGTGTGACAAGTCCATTTCCATCTAGACAGTCATAATGGTGTGAGATATGTAGATAGTGGGGCCATGTGCCACTCCATTTTCCCACCTTGCAGAAATACTAGATGAAAACCCACACTCCATTCTGCGAGTTTTGTAAATCTATTGGCCATGATGTCAATATCTATTTCTTCTTCCAATTAATGCAACATAATACCCGTGATGCATTCTAGGTGCAGGAGGAGAAGAAAGGTGGTGAGTGCAGTGGCACAAAAAGATGTGGATACCAAGGAGGTCCCCAAGGTGGATATGTGTGTAGTCGCGACCATGGATATGGAAGAGGGGGAGGTAGGCCCCCCACATGTTTCAATTGTGGTGAGATTGGTCATGTATCATGATTTTGTACCAAATTGTGTGTTCTTTGTGCATATTTATATTTCTCCGAGCATGTCACTAAAGATTTTCCCGAATTATTGAAGAAGTGGAAGAACAAGAAGACCAATTGTAGCATGGTGCATGCCAAGCCGTGAAAGAACAAGAAGAAGAATGAGGAGGATGGAGTCCAGGTAGTTACTCGTAGAGGGGCGAAGACAGGAATAGACTTCGAGCATAATGAAGGATCGGGTCAAAATCTGGATGGCAAGATAAGGAGGGCACCTTAGACCCCTCCAAAGTTTGATGTTTCTTAGCAGAAGTAGTTTCTACGTGATGTATAGAGAACACTAGAAGAAGGAAGATCACATGAGGTTCTACAACGTGTGACTCAGAGGTCAATTGAAGAGGCCCAAATCTAGGAGGAACTGTAGAGGGTGACACAAAGGTCGCTAGAAGAAGCTCAGATCTATGAAGAAGTGAAATGTGCAATGTAAAGGTCACTAGTGTTGATGTTAGTGGTAGCATCAGACAAGTACTTCCAAATTTGCATGTGTCTAGCATGTGGAAGTTGTCAAAGAATCTTCTAGTCTTGAGTTTACTTTAGTTCAAAGGAATTAATTAAAGTAAAGTTGTATTTATTAGTGAATTGAGTTATTTAAAGGACATTCTTAACATGCAGCATGTAATCTAAATCTTAAGTTGGTGTGAGAAGTAATCTCAGTCGTAGATCACTTTGGAGATTAGAAATATATTGTAACTCATGATTATAAAAGTAGGACTAGGGTGAAGGAGGAAGACACTTGTGTGAGATACACTTGTGAGAGACGTGTGTTGATGGAGTCAACACGGTTAGGACTTTGAGAGGAAATCACTCTTGATGAGAGAGATCAAGAGGACCCTGGTGAGAGACCAAGGTGAGGATATTTGGTGAGATTCCAAGGTTGAGGATATTTGGTGAGATGACAAGATATGAATATTTGGTGAAATTCCAAGATCTAAGATAGTAAATAAGGACTTTTTCTAGTGTGAGGAGTGTAGGAGAAAAGGAGGACTTTTTCTTACACTAGAGTGAGGAGATCTCACAAGTTGGGTGAAGATATTTCATCCAAGTGTTGATGTAGAGAGGTTTGGATCATGAAGGAATGTGATTCAAGATCTTGTATAGGTGGAGAAGGACTTCCATTTAGAGGTCATACATGTCAAGGAGGAGCGAGAGTAGAAACAACTACAGGTGGGTTTTAGAGGATAGAAGCCATAGGGAAGAGCAGTGTCATATGGAGCTTGTCGTACGAGATTTATGTACATATCTATGGGTCATAGTTTAGATAGTCGTAGATATCTGTGGGTCACTTAAGGGAAATTCACGAATTTCCACGGGTTACGGAAGGGAAAGTCATGTATTTCTTGGTAAATGTGTCAAAACAGGTCGTACAACAACACAGTTGTTTCCAAGTTTTTTTGTAGTTTATAATTCTCTTACTGGACCACTTTCCATGTTACAGGAGCCCTGATTTGACCTTAATAAAAGCATGATTTGACTTTTTTTCCCTCCAAGTTTTTTCCACGGGTTTACCCAAATATTGGTGTTCTTATGTGCTTGATTTGGTTTCCTTGTTTATGCTTTCATTGTATGTTTAGTTGATTACTCAGCTGTGATTTTAGTAGTTAAGGTGATTTTATTTTAGCTAATTGTCCGGTGTAGAGTAGAGTGGTAAAATATCAATATGGTATTAGTGCATACCAAGGGTTGAATCCACTTAGGAATATTTTTCAACATGGTATCAGATTTGAGGATTTTAAGGAAAGAGGGATCCTAGTCTTTGAAGGGAGGAAACCAAGAGGACATATATTATCAGGTAAATAACCAGTAGGGGAAATCAAAGAAAATATTTTAGGGAAACAACCATACAGGTCAGTACAGGGGAAGTTTCTGCAGATGGTTATCATATCATATCTTGAATATGGTAAAAAAATTGAAGATTGAGGACAAGTTAGAAGGGGCAACAAACTTTCAGTCATGGAAGGCAAGGAATATTCTTCTGATGGAGGATACTGACCTTGAAGAGTATGTTGAGGGTGTGTTTGTAATTCCTACTGATCTGTAGAAATTGGCATTTCATAAGAAGAAGGAAGTGAAGGCCAAGCAGATGTTGTTAGAATCAGTGAAGGATCACTTGATTCTGCACATTGCTGAGAAGAAATATGCCAAGGAAATGTATGATTCTTTGGTGAGTCTATACCAAAACAAAAATATAGTTAGGTTGCTACATTTGAAGCACCGACTTCAAGTTGTTATCATGTCTAGTGAGGATATGGTTGTTAATTATATTATGAAGATTAAACATATCCAAGATTTTGTTATAGCGATTGGTGAGATAGTACAAGATATTGAATTGGTGAATGTAGCATTGAGAGGTCTTCCCAAGTCTTGGGAACCTTTTGTGTAGGGGATTTGTGCATGTGAGACAATTCCATGGACTATGTATTGATTTGATAGACTATGTATTGATTTTATTTAGGAGGAGACTCTTTTAGAGTCTAGGGATGGTTTGAAGAGTAGCCATGATGAAATTTTTTATCTTGCTATCTAAGCAAGGAAGGGAAAGTTCAGAAAGATTGCTAGTGGAGAGTCAACCACTCAAGATGGAAAGAAGAAGAAGGACGTGAGAAAATTCAAGTGTTTTTCATGTCATAATTTTGGACATTATGCAGGGCAATGTCCACATAGGAAGAAGGGGGGAAATGAAATGCATTCAGAGGTAGTTGCATCGACAAATACTCAATTATATGAGTTTTGCAAGAACTTTTTAACAGACAAAGTTCTGACTTATTTCCCAGACTTCCTTGGGAAATATATCAGATGGTGAATGCTTGATAGATAGTGGGGCCACATTTCATATGACAAGAGCGTGATAGGTTCTCAAGAGATTCACAGAGTCTGACTTAGAAATGCATTTGGAATTTGGTACGGGGACCAAGCATGGAATGAAGGGATTTGGAATAGTGCCATTCTGGATGGAGTCATGAGGCACATTGAGAGTGTAGGATGTGCTATGGGTGCTAGAACGCAAGAGGAGTGTGATATCATAATCAATGACTAAGAAGAATGGATTTTATGTAGTGTTCCAGGATGGAAAGGTGCTTATCATTCCCAAAGTATCTAGCTTAGAAAAAACAATTGTCTTTGGAGTTAGAGGGAGAAACTTGTATAGGTTAAAGGGCCAGACTATGAGAGAAATTTCCAACATCATAGTGACAGAGAAAAGGAAGCAGGTAGATCCAAAGTTTTATCATCTCATAGGGAGTTATCCTTTAGGTTTAGGTGAGAAGGAGAAACCTTCCAAGTCTGTCAAGAAGGAGTCATGGTACGATATGGCCATGAAATATGCTCGATAGAAGGAGACTTATAGGAGCATGTTCAGAGGCAGTGAGTCTTCATAGACAGGTCAGACCATCATGGAAGGGATAGATTTTGTTTCAAAGGGAGAAACCAATCAGATATATTGGAGAGAATTCATGGTAGTAGATCTGGTAGCGAAGATTGAGCCAACTCTAGTTGGGAGAAGTACCTTCCTCACTAAGAGGGAGTGTTGATGTTAGTGATAGCATCGGATAGGTACTTTCACATTAGCATGTGTCTAGCACATGGAAGTCATCAAATAATATTATAGTCTTGAATTTACTTTAGTTAAAAGGAATTAATTAAAGTAAAATTGTATTTATTAGTGAATTGAGTTATTTAAAGGAAATGCTTAGGATGCAACATCAAATCTAAATCTTAAGTGGGTGTACGAAGTAATATTAGTTGTAGATAACTTTGGAGATTAGAAATAGATTACAACTCATGATTATAAAATCAAGGCTAAGGTGAAGGAGGAAGACACTTGTGTGAGATACAATTATAAGAGACATGTGTTGAGGGAGTCGACATGATCAGGACTTTGAGAGGAAGTCACTCTTGATGAGAGAGATCAAGAGGACCTTAGTGAGAAACCAAGGTGAGGATCTTTGGTGAGATGCCAATATCGGGAGGCTCTTGGTGAGATACCAAGAGCAAGAGACCTTTGGTGAGATGCCAAGGTTAAGGATCTTTGGTGAGATTCCAAGATCAAGATCTTTGGTGAGATGACAAGATTGATATATTTGGTGAGATGCAAAGATTGAAGATAGAAAAGAAGGAATTTTTCTAGCATGAGGAGTGTAGGAGAAAACAAGGACTTTTTCTTACACTAGAGTTAGGATATCTCACAGGTTGGGTGAAGATATTTCATCCAAGTGTTGATGCAGAGAGGTTTAGATCATGAAGGAATGTGATTCAAGATATTGGATAGGCGGAGAAGGAATTCCATCTAGAGGTTATACAGGTCAAGGAGGAGAGAGAGTAGAAGCAACTGCAGGTGGGTTTTAGAGGACAGAAGCCACAAGGAAGAGAAGAGTCATACATAGCTTGTCATACAAGATTTTTGTACATATTCATAGGTCATATTTTATATAGTCATGAATATTTGTGGGTCACATAAGGGAAAATTCTGGATGACTACGGGTCATAAAAGGGAAAGTCATAGATTTCTTGGTAAAAATGCTAGAACAGGTCATACAACATCACAAGCGTTTCCAGGTTTGTCTACAGTGTATAATTCTCCCAGTGGGCCATTTTCCCTATTACGAGAGCCCTGATTTGACCTTAATAAAATCATCATTGGACTGGTTTTCCCTCTAGGGTTTTTCTATGGGTTTACTTGAAACCTTGGTGTTCTTATGTGCTTGATTTGGTTTCCTTATTTATGCTTCTGTTGCATGTTTATTTGATTACTGAGTTGTGCTTTTAGTAGATAAATTGATTTTATTTGAGCTAATTGTTGGGTGTTGAGTAGAGTGGTAAAACAACAACATGGTATTAGTGCATACCAAGGGTTGAATCCACTCAAGAATATTTTTCAACAACTAGAAGAGGCTCACACGAGTGAATAATTACAATGCATGACAAAGAAATCGTTGGAGGAGGCTCGCATGCACAAATAATTCCAATGCATGATGCAACAATCAATAGAGGAGGCTCGTAGAAAGACTGAGATGTCACACACTAACAAGGAGGCATACAAAGAACATCACCAGGAGGCGTTGCAATGTGCATTGCGCATAGAAGTCTTACAGAAACTATATCGTAAAGAATAATTTGAAGACCAAGTAAGTTCATTCTTGCGCTGATGTCTACACATGTTGAAGGATCCAGAAACTGCAAGTAGGTTTACTTATATGTTAGCTACTTGAATGAAATAACAAGGAGTGGAAGATACCATATTCACTTCGCTTCCAAAAATATATGTGTGTCATGTCAGTAAGAAAAAGTGCACTGACCAAGAATTTAATATGAAAGAAGAGCTCGGTGGCTATGACATGGATGGAGTCATGTTGGATCTAGGATTCAACGTGAAATTTTTTCCAAAGAAATCTTGCGAAGTGATGGGTAAGGCTAAGTTGGTTTGGTCACCCATCTAGCTCCATTTGGCCAATCAATACAAGATTTACCCGATAGGTCATCTGGAGCAAGTCGAAGTCAACACAGGAGTGAAAACAAAATCCACTTTGAGGTCATTGAGATTATGGATGAATATGATCCATATCATGCATTACTAGGTATTGACTGGGCCTTTGACAATAATGTGGTGCTAAACTTGAAGAAGCAACATATGTTCTTTGAAACGGACACCCTGCGCATGGTTGCACCATTATATCTGTTGTCCCTCGAGATGTTCCAAGTTATAAATGGAACTATGTTAAGGAATCCTAGGGGATAAGACTCAGAGAGAGCCTTAAAGCCATGCTGATAACAACATAAATTATGCAAAAGTGTGGGTAAGTTCTCTCTCTCTCTCTCTCTCTCTCTCTCTCTCTCTCTCTCTCTTGTAGAATTCTCGGTCCTCAAACAATGCCAGAAACAATATAAAAAAATTCAACGTCAAGAGGCATGTGTCTACAAGTGCTTCAAACAATTTGAGTTTAAGATAAGAATGGATGGATTCATAAGAAATACAAAAGAAACATGTGAGGAAGATTTAAGGTGAATCCCAAAGTGTATGGAAAGAATAACATGTTAAGCAATTAAGAATCAATTTTTTCTAACAACTATACTAGATCATTAAATCATGTATCAAACAATGAACATTTTCATATATTTAAATCCATGGAGGTACCCTCTACACATCATTAAATACAAGAAAAAATGGCAGGAAGTGGTCATACATTCAGAGGAAATCACTTCAATATCATAAGCTAAACAGTACACAGTAACATTTTACATGCCATGACAATTGTTGCTACATCTTTTATTAATGGGGATCTGATACGAGAAGCCATGAGATGAGAGGGATGGTTTTTACAAGAGCACATACATAGAAAAATAAGCACAAACTAAAGCATAACATAGGGGATGAATCTATTGAATCCTGCAACCTTGAAAATTGTTCTGTGTTTGAGGGGATATTGATCAAACAACTTAGGTATAAGATACTCTTAAATTCCCCAAAATGTAGACCCTAAAAATGAGCTCCTTATGTTGATTTATAGATTCTTCTTCTTGAGAGAAACCGCTCACTCAGACCAATACTGCTTCTTGAACATGATTTCCGCTTGTTAGAATATTGATACCTCCTATGGTATTTTAACTCGTTTCAATTTTAAAACTAATATTCATGTGATTTTTCTAGGTAAAAATAACATTTTACCCCCAAATTTGAAGAGTTATTGTTGGATGGAGTTTGCTTTCCTCGTCTAATTTATCCTTCATGTGGATCTTTTGTGCTGGCTTGATGAGGTTCTTGTATGTAGCACTAGGCCCATTCAACCATTGAATTATTTGGATTGTTGACTTGTTGAAAGGCCTTCCAACACCTTCTACTCAGAAAAAATTTCATTCTAGTGTGGAGTATCAATGAATGGAGATTTTAATCTCATTTTTCAAGTTGTTTATGCAAACTAGTTAATTGTTACAACTACACGTTAGGGTAGACTCCCTAATGTCCTTCTGATTTTGATGTTGCGCTAATGATGCTAAAGAAGGACATACTTCCCATATTGATGTGTGGAACAAATTCTCCCAACATCTGTAGCTAGGATGGCTGATAATTTCCTCCTGTGGAAGGAGTTTGTACAAGTGGTCATCGTCTACTATATTTGGCACCAGGATAGCTTATCAATGGAAAATAGACTATTTGTAGATTGGTTTTACCTTAATATTCCTATTTTTTCCTTATAGGATCTTGACACGTGCCAAGTAAGATGATTTCAAGGGCAAGGTGATTGGTAACACTTAGCCAAATATGTTGAGATATGAGGCATGTGCGAATGGACATGTCAAGGCAATGATTATTTTCTTCTTACGGCTGCAGGGAGGGATATGATGATGGGTGAAGGATGGAAAACATGATGCTAGATATCTTGTTATACATTAAATCTTTTTCAACCTATTTGGTAGGCTGTTAGTGAATCTCTCCACTCGCCTTAGACATTTTCCCTCATGCCCCTATTTGAAACAAGCATCCTTTTCCCTATGGTTCGAAGCCTTTTTAGGTTTAGGAAAAATGCATGAAATTCAGATGACATGATGTTGACATCAATGTGGATCCATAGACATATGGACACATGGCAGCTTGAAATTGATCCATGTAGGCGTTGAAGTGTCCTCAAGGACTCGACATAAGTGTGATCAGGCTCAACATGGAAACCAAACTAATGGTGGTTCTTTTCATCATAGGTGGTGATTCTTGATAGGCTCAAAAATATGATTCAGTGACTTGTCAGGTCCTCATCAGCTTCGGCGGTGTCCAGGTGGACTGCTATGTTATTTCTAGGTGGTGCTAAGTGAATGGATAGATATGTGATGAGTTGGTGGATATGCAACCTGGAAGGACTAGAATACCACTGTTGCGGCCCTAGGGGAGTGGTTTTAATTTTTTGTATCTTACTGTGCGACACCATTAACTCTTCGCCATGTATCTTCTTAAAATATTTGTCACATCCCAATGTTGGATTAACTCCTGAACACCTTTCCAATCCGACATGCATCCTTAACCGTTGTTCAGGCTCGCTTTATATCATAAGATGATCGAGCCTACACTTTCTCTTGTGCTTTCTCCTTAAGACTTAGTTAAATGATATGACCTCTAATGAAAGGGGCTTAAATATTCTTTGAGTGTGATAAGTTCCTTTATGCTCCCAATAAGCACATGAGAATTTGAAACTCATATCCAGGTGCTTAGGGCTTGATTTTTCATAGCAAAATTCCCTATATTCCAATCATAGCATATTTTATCTATGACCTATATATGTTCCCTTTCTGGCCTCTTGCTCTTGAATTTTGTCCCCATAATCGTGATTAGTGTGCACACTAATTACTGGATCAAATACAATACTGACATCGGCTCTAGCAGGGATTGCATACCCCTGCGATCTACTGAGAATTATAGACCAAGTGCCTTCTCCTATTGGGTTATGAATTCTGCATTAAAACCAACTATTCCATGTGCACCTGAAAAACTAATTCTAGAGGTGAATTTTTTTTTCTCAATAGATTAAAGTTAAAATCCTAACTTCTTGCTTGTGTAAAATATGGTGAATGAATTAAAATTAAAAATACATAACATGAATGGAAAAATATTTATTTATGTATAGGGTAAGAAAATTTTCAACATTCAGTACTACAACAAATGTTTGAGGAACTTCCCATTAACGGGAGGCCCAAACATGCCACCATCTAGTTGTGCCAGCTCATATGTATTTTTGTCTTGTGCTGAAACTATCTAAAAACATCAAATCCATAGGTTGTCAATTTTTCCATGCTTTCCCTTTTCTTCTCTTTTGATATCCCACTTTAATACTAGATCTCTTGTCATAAAGCTTCTCTTCTTGGACCTCTTTTCAAATATTTCTTTCATTCTTTCCTGGTAATCTTGAGACCTCAATTGTACATGATCTCTTCCCTGTTGGACTTCAATTAGTTGGTTGATTCTTCTTTGCATATAATTTGACTTTTCCTCTTCATCTTGCAATGGTTTCATCACAGGAAGACTGAGATGTATGGGAAAAATAACTTCCATCCCGTATACCATATGGAATGGAGAAGTACCAAGGGAACTTTTGATTCTCACTCCATCTACCCAGACTACATATTTTAGGTTGGAATCCCAAGCTTCCTTGTTTTGGGAAAACACCTTCTTGATGATCTTAATGAGGTTCTTATTGGATGAATCAATCGATCCATTTCCCTGTGGATAATATGCATTGGAATTTCCCAACTGTATATTGTATTTTTGGAAAAATTGCATTAGCTTGGTAGATTTAAATGTTTTGGAATTATCATTTATAATCTTCCCGAGGAATCCAAACCTTGCTAAAACGTTCTCCTCGAGGAACTTGATGATGATTGAATCAATTGATGCCCTAGTAGGGATTGACTCCACCCACTTGGTGAAGTAATCTGTGGTTTTCACAATCCATTTGTGCTTCCCACTTGAATTTGGATTGATTTCACCATTGAAGTATAGTCCCCATTGTTGGAAGGGTGTTTCTTCTTTGATAGGCCTAAGTGGAAGAGGCTGCAATTTATGCTTCCTTAAAAATATTTGACATTCTACACAATCCCTAACCATGGAGTTCATATCATAAAATAATGAGGGCCAATAATAGCCATCTCTGAGGATTTTTTAAGTAGTGGGTCTCCATGCATGATGACCCCCACATAACCTTTTATGAAATTCATTGATAATTTCCCTAGTTTCCTATTCAGTCAGGACATTTAGCAATATTCCTATTGGGTCCTTCCAAAGTAAATTTCCTCCCAAAATATAGTACTTCACGGCCTTGATATTGATAGACCTAGATTTATATTTGTCTCATGTTGGTGAGAAACTTAGATTATAAATATAGAAAATCACATCTTTATACTAATCAGATTCAACAAACTTAGGGCTTACCTCAGAAGATGGTGTTGGAAGATTGGTTGTTGTCATTGATGTCAACCCTAGTCATGGGTTTTGGACCACAAGATTGATGAAGTTATTTGTACATGAAGGAAAATGCACATGCAGATACAACACCCATGGATGGATAATATACATCATGCTGTTTCCGGTGGTATGTGGCACGTCACGTGGATCCTCATGGTTGAGGAGAAATGAATTTTTGAAGATGACAAAGTGAATTGTACATGTA
>JASDQU011377211.1:0-24177 GCA_032191745.1 Picea mariana
ACTTGATGTTGATATGGAACTATTGCAGGTAGGTGGACCACTTCTGATGGGGGTCATTTTGCAATTTCCCCTGTGTGTGTATGAACTGCAGAGGCTTGTGATCAGTGTGTATGATCGTCTCTTTCCCCAGAATGTAATGTTTCCATTGACAACAGGATTAGACAATGTAATACATTTCCTTGTCATAGGTGGGGTATTTCCAGAAAGTATCGGAGAGTGTCTCACTATGGTATTCCACATGATTCCCGTGTTGAGTGAGGACTGCACCCAGAACATAGTTAGATGCATCAGTCTCAATCTTGAATGGTTTTTGTAGATCGGGTAAGGAGAGTAATGGAGTTGAGAACAAGCGATGTTTTAGATCATCGAATGCTCATTGTTTCTCCTTCCCCCACACGAAATTGACCCTACCACCACCCTTGGTCACTTGGCTGAGGGCCTAGGAAATATGGGAGAATCCTAGCATGAACCATCGGTAGAAATTGGCTAGTCCCAAGAAGCTTTGAATATCGGTCAGTGTGGTTGGGGATGGATAGTAACGGATGAATTGGATCTTAGTTGGATCAACATGTAACCCATGCTCATCAATAATGTAGCCCAATTATTGGACCATGTTCATGTTGAAAGAGCATTTTTCCAAGTTGGCATAAATCTTGTTCTACCGCAGAATGCTCAAAACCTGTTGAATATGTTGCATGTTCTCCTCCCACATTCTTCTAAATATGAGGATGTCATCCAAATATAATACCATAAAGGAGTTGGTGAAGGCTCTCAATACATCATCCATCAACCTCATGAAAGTGGCTGGTTCATTTGTTAAGCCAAAGGGAATGACTAGCCATTCGTAGAGACCTTCTTTACACTTTAAGGTTGTCTTCCATACATCATTTGGTTTGATGGGAAACTGGTGATAGCCAGACTTCAGGTCAATCTTGTTGAAGAAATTTCTCCCTTTGAGTTGGTCAATAAGGTCATCAATCCTGGGGATGGGTAGCGGTTCCTGACTGTAATTTTGTTTAAGGCTTTGTAATCAATGCAGATTTTCCAAGTCTCGTCCTTCTTCTACACTAGTAAAATCGGGCTTCTGCAAGGGGAGGAGTTGGGTCTGATGTGCCCATTTTGAAGAATCTCTTGGATCTGACGCTTGATTTCGTCATTCTCCATAAGCGAGTTCCGATAGATTGGTCCATTAGATAGAGGTGTTCTGGGGGTAAGATCAATTGGATGCTTGACTTGGCAGTGTGTCGGTACCCCTGTAGGTGAGGCAAATATGTCTATGTATTATTCCATGATCCCATCCTCGTCTTTGAAATGATTGATGTAGTAGGGAAGACGACACCGTTGGCTGACATGAAGATATCTTCCTTGACGAAGCAAGCCGATGGCGTAGGGTTGCAAGTGCGTTGTCATTGGCAGGCCCACCCGCTTGACGACCTCTGCTGAAAATAGGTTCTTCTGAATACCGTTTTCGACAATGAAATGAATTAGAGCCCCCTTGACCCACATCTGCGAGTGAAAGAGGTGTTCCCCTTCCTCTGGTTCTTCAGGTTCACTTGGATGGACTTTGGTTGTAGTGACTGTGGCACTGGGTTCAACATAGATAATTTGCTTCCCTCCTTTAGGATTTTACTCGGAATCAGAATTGACCTCATACTAGGAAGCCTTCATATCAGCCATGAGGGGCTTCTTGGAGCAGTATTTGTTAGTGTTGTGCCAAGGAATTTTATGGTACTCACACCATTTTTTCGTGTCCTTCTTCATCTTCTCGTTGCCCTTCTTGTGTTGCGGTTTGGAAGGATTGTCCTGAGGGTGGCCATATTGACTTGGTCCCTTGTTGTATGGGTTGGGGTTTCCTTTTCCCTGCTTCAACTATGAGGGGTTTGTAGATCCAAACTCTCGTCATTTCTTCTTAAATTTCTGCTCGATCTTGATAGCGTATCTATAAGTCGTGCCCACTAAGGTGATGTCCAGAAACTCCATTTATGTTTGAATATATCTATGCAAACAGTCATGGTATTTGAGAACCAGATGACACTTAGAATCTTTGATACCCAATTTGGTGCGTAGGGTATGGAAAATATTGGTGAAGTCTGGTACTGTCTGGTCCATTTATTGAAGTAGGGTGGTCCATCTGGTGTATTGGTCCTCATAGCTTCCAATAGGGTAGTATTGTTATTTAATGGCATCTTAGAAGGAATCCCATGTAGGGGCCACCACAAAAGTTGCATATTCCTCCACGACCCTTTTCTCAGAGTACATTTCCCACTAGTCTTTAACATGGGGAACGACCTTGAGGAGTGAAAAAGTGATCTTTTCCCTATCGAAAAAATTGTGGGCGGAAAAATATCCTTCGAGCAGATTCAACCATTTATCTACAAAATCCACATCTATCAGTCCTTCAAATAATGGAATATCAAAATTTACATGTAACTTGAAGGGGGTTGCATGGTCTCTTGATGAATATGCTTCTCCCATGGGAAACCGTTGAAGGATCTGTGCGAAGTTGTCCATCATTTCGTTCCTTTGTCGCATGAGGGATTCCTAGAGAAAAAATTTAATAGGATCTCTTGATCCATCGTCTTTATTTTCGTCTCCCATGGGTTTTTTTTAGGCTCGGTGAGATCGATCTGGTAATGGCTCGATTGGTTCGAGTCACAAATTCTTATACCTAGACCTTGTCGGGGACATGCAGGAAGAAAAATAAATGAAGAGTAGACCGCTTTGATACCACTGATACAGATTTAGGAGTGGAATGAACTGATTAGTAGACTGAATATCATAAACACAGATATAGGAAGAGTAACAAAAATATCCAGTAAACAATATCTTCTATTAAATAATGAAATAGGTTGAAACTGTAAAACTATAGAACTAAAACTTGCTCGAATGGACGTGGTAGTTATATCTAAGAAGAGATGTGGCTCTTACGTGCATTCACTTGAGTAGAATGGATTACAATGAGGATCCATAGGCCGCTTTCATATTACTCATGAATTCCAAAACCCTAGACATCTAAAAACCCAACCCTAGAAGGTGAAACGCCAAAAGTCATGTGGGCCCTATGGGTAAGTTGGCGTAATTTGGTACCTCAACTTCCTAGGGTCATAAATTTTGCATACGACCTCTGTTTTAGGCGTGTGATAGGCCGTTGGAAAGGTATTTCAAATACCTACACACTTCTTTTTCATATTCTGACTCTGTCTGCACTCTGACTATGGAGAGTAAAAAAAAATGTTTAGGGCCTCAAAAAATCCCTAGAAGTACAACAAGATGTGCTGACATGAAAACATACAAAATAATCCAGTTGGATTGGGCAAGAGTCCACCCATATCCACCTAGAGAATGTGTGAGGCTTCAAACAACCCCAAAAGTGTAGAACTCACAATTATAAATCAGTACATAAATACATGCTGAATAAAAAATGGACATGAGGAGCCAGTTGGAATAGGTGGTTGGACACCAATATCCATCTGGATCATTGGGCCAATAGAATAATTTCCTAGTGGTCGTGATCATTTTATGATAGCCAGGATGAACAGTATATAGTATTTTGTGTAGTTCATCCATTATGAGTCACTTTAAGTCATAACAATTTGGAATGTATAGTCTACCCTTGTAAGTCAGCAAGTCAGCATTAAGCATCTGATAACCTTCATACTTTATCCTTGTGGGATCTCACTTTAGGTATGATGTCATGGTCTTGAAAAATGTATATGTTTCTTGTGCAGTTCTGACTCTCTCTTTAATGTCTGATTCATTGGTGCTTATAGTTGTTATTGGATAAATCGGTGAATGTGGACATAAACTAATCTCCCTAGATCCACCTGGATATAGAACAAAACAAGACAGGACATGATGCTCTCCCTAAGTTACTATCATTGAATTTACTACCAAAGAAGGAATGGATGACATAACTTTAGATGTTGCTTCCTTATGTCTTTGTTGTCCCTACTTCGCTTTGAGGCTCTTGTGAGATCATATCTACAATGACACAAACCAACCAAAGTGAAAGAAACAATAATAGATTCAATAACCTAAACATGTGATCAAGGAGTCATGTAATAACATGCTAATGATTTTATGGGAAAGAAACATGTCACCATATTATATTAAGTAAAAGTGGAAGATACAACCAAATTGCCTTGATGTCGCAAGTTCCCTTTTAGTGCTCCTTTGTTCCCACACACACATACACTTGCTCTGAATTTGTATGGAGATGGTCCACAAAAGTTTGATCGACAAATGGAGGCCTCAAGCATCAATTGTAACAAGATCCTTCACATAGTCTTCAGCCTATTCTTTCGGGAATTCTTTGTTCAATCTTTCTTAACCTTTTCCATGAGAAACCCATCATTATATAGGAGAAGATGAAGTGGTTAAAAGGATGAGGATGATCCCACAAAATTAGAGAAGTTGGTAGGATCACAACCATGCAAATGCCACCTCACATTCTAAAAGATTCTCCTTCTAGAAACTTCATGAAATTCTTCATTTTCTTAGCTTCAAACGCTGTTGCACCCTACCTATATAGCATCCTGCAGAAACCCTGTGAGCCAGATATAGAGTAGCCTGTGGAAATCAAGGATTTCTGCATTGTGTACCACTGTCATCTTGCAGAGTCATTCTAAAAACATGCCTTGTAGGGGAAGAACTCAATCATTTTCCTCATGTAAAAGATTGTTTTGAGAGTTTGAACACTTGCTTGTAGATTCATCATGAGAGTGACCAAAATAATGTGTAACAAAATGCTCCCCAAAGTATGAGGCTGGAACTCGTGACAGCTGAAATACTTTGTAAAATGAATGTGTGTGTCGGGAACAAGGAGCGCACCAATTGGGAACCTGCAAACAATCAAGGATCTGTACAATATTATACCATTTCTGAGGTAGGCATTACCATGCTAAGACAACAAGTTATATGAATCATAAATGTCAGTCATGGCCACCAATTATACACTATGGATCCATGTCATCAAGATGATACATAGCCACCAAGAATACACTTTGGATCTATGTGTCAATACAAATCATAAATACTCCATCGCAACCTAGACCAAAATGAAGAGATCCAGGTTCTTTAATCCTGTCGTCCGTAAGTATGAATCTAACCATGCGATTACATGTGTTGAAGTTGAAGATGGTAGAAACCACTTGATTACCGGTCATTGATGGAAAATGTTAAAAAGTGCAAGAGAAATCACCATTGATTTCAATTACTCCCAAGGTACCTTAGTACAATCCAACGAATGTGAATAAATAAGATGAAGTCGAACATTCGAGGGAATCTTCCGATCAGGGACCAATGATGTGAACCCACTGTTGAAAGTGAAGAAACCTGCCATTGAGTCATGCAGGCTCTAAGGTACCAAATAATTTCTAAGGCTTGTTCCTAGATGATGAGTTGAAGTTGACAGGAAAAGACTCGTCACAGGAGGGCCTTAATGTATCCCCCATCAATGACACGAAATAAGTAATAGATTTAGGGTAGATCAAAGTATGAAAATGATTTGAAACTGACACAGAGAAGGTCGACATGGTAGGAATTGACAATTGCAGATGGCCAACTCAATATAGGTCTTGTTTGGACTTCTCTTGAACATATGGATGACATGACAATGGCCTTGGCAACATTGACTCAAATACGACCCAAGATATGAACTTGCATAAATTCAGACGAGAGACAAATGGATATCCCAACCTAGATTCAAATGATGAAGGGGGGTGTCATGTTCAAGAGACACTATTACTTCCACTAACACAAATACATAGACACATTTCTTTCCCGAATTTTCCCCCACCATTTCTGGCGAGTACCTCTTTATTTTTACGCAAGCTTGAGGAGGATAACATATGATTGTTGATGTAAGCTCATCCTTTGGAAGAGTCCCTCAGTGTATGTTTAACGAACCCTAAGAAGGAGTGGTTCGGTCCCGTATGGGTCTTTCGATGTTTGTTTAACGAGTCCAAAGATAGAAAACTCGAGGGTTTTTCATGTTTTGAGAGTATAAAAAACACTTAAAGAGAACTCTTCCAGTTCCTTTTTCGTAAAGTAGTTTGGCGGGAATGAAAACATGAGAAACTATCGCCCATCAAACGTTTTCTTCAAATACTTGTACGAGCGTGAAAAGAACAAGGTCGCTCGACAATATTTTTGTTTTTATGGAGCGTGAAAAGAGCTTAAAGGATACTCCATGAGTTTGTCTTTTCGTGTTACCATGACGAGTATGAAAAAATGACAAAACTATAATCAGTTGCGTTCTCATTGATTTTCGAGCACGAGAATGAACAAAGACTAGGCTCGAGGTTTTTCCAAAAAAACCCTAAAAAAGTACTTGTACATGAAAAATATAAAAAAAAATCACGAAAAATCTCCATATTTCATTGTTCAGGATTCCAATTCTTCTCTCTGTGAGAAAACAAAAGACTCATGAGACCATTAGACCTTTATGTTTTGGATAAAATGAATTTAAATAATATAAAATATTAAAAGAAAAAGTAAAAAGTGAAATAAATAGGAGTAAAATATCTTTTTACCATTCCATTTGCATTTTGCCCAAAACTTGCCTAGAAACCTTGTTTTTACCTCAGACTTCGGTTGTCATTTGCGGGAGGCATGGGTGACCATTCATCGAATGGATTTTGTCAAAATGGTAATATCTTCGTCCTCTTGATTTTCATCAGATTAAATTTCATTTTCATTGGTTAATAATGGCCTTTTGAGTTACATTTTTGGCCGATAGGCGCGTGCTGGGGCCACCGCAGGTGACTAGTATCAGGACTTGTAGAAATCAATGATTTCCATACGTGCCTTGTGGCTCACCTGCAGAAACCCCACACTGTATAAAATCTCTGCCCGCGGTGGCAAAAAACCAAAAATTCTTTATGCATTTTAGCCAATGGAAATTTCCCAAATCAACAAATGAGGATACTAACTCCCTTTTATGGTCCCAATGCAGGTATTTGATCGTCAAAATGATGGAGTGGAGGGAGAGGGAGCATGAATATGATGGCCATGATGCTTTGAATGACCTGGGAATTGTGAATTCCCTCTGGCAATGCAGTTTACTAAAAAATTTCAAAATCTAGGGCATGAGAGCCCAACTGAGGCTACTGGAGTATCTAGTCCACATGTGGTACGTGGATCAACAGGCGTTTCATGTGGGTTCCCATGTTCTATCTTTAGATATCGAATATATCTATTTCTTGATGGGGTTATCTCGTCATGGGTCTCATGTGACTTTGACAGTAGGTAGAGGTGGTGGTCTACCAATGAGCGAGTATCTCTGTCGATACTATGAACTCGGGTTAGAGAGATGCAAGGGAAAAGTTGCCATCAGAGGTGTCCAGGATTTACCCCTCCAAACCATTATTTTTACCATTTCATGTATGGTGGGGAGTGCATCTCCTCACATGGCCCTATAAAGTTATTTTCAATATGTCGTGGAGTGCATGAAACCTAGAGTGTTTAACTAGAGCGACAGAGTCCTTCGCAGCATGAAGACTCAGCTAACAAAATGCAGAAAAGTGGACTTGAGACAATTCAGGTATGGATCTATTTTGGTGTCTTTATTTTTAGAGAGAGTCCCCCATTTATGTTTATAGGTAGAGTGGGGCATACCATCCCCACGAGACCCAAGGATGAAGAGGTGGTGTGACCTCATGGATCTACATGTAGCGGGCCCCATCATTAAATACAACGATGCATTCTTTGACTGGCTGAGGCCCCAGATATTGATTCTGGACGATTATGCATATGCCGAGTTGGATTTCATAGGCGACCCCAACTTGGTTCTACCTGAGGGATTTCAATGGGGAGACGCATGTAAGAAAAATGTTTTGTTTTTACGATGTTTTTGTGAATTTTAAAATATAAAATGTCTTTTTATGCTTTCCATATGAAGACTAATCAAAATCTTTTGACAATGCAGATGTAGGGCCACACCGACCTCCAAGTCCATCTCCTATTCATAGACGAGGAGAAGTAGTTGTGGTAACAGGATGGGATGCTGCAGACTATGAGGCAGTCGAGCAGAACCTAGAGGGATTGACCGCAGATATCCCGTATATCTCCATCGGTGATATTCCGAGACGCTATCAGTGTCATACTATAGGTGTATCTGGTTCTCTTAGTTGACTACTTCGCAGGGTAGCATGGGAAGTAGTGTGATACCATGAGAAACATCCTTGATTCCATTTTGTAGAAGCTATGAGCTTCATATTTTGATATTTTGGTCTTCAGACAGAAAACACTTTTTGTAAAACAATTTTATCATTATATATATACATGAGGCTTCTACTGGCTTACTTGCTTTAATGTGGATTGTGAATGGATTTGCATGTCTCTCAAATGTTTGTCTAACACATAATTAGCTAATGCATTTTTTAATGTATTTAGACATCTAGGAATATGCTTATATTTAATGTAATCGAAATAACGTTCCAAGAGGTGATTCGTAGATATACCCATAAAAAAGTAGGACTCCGGATAGCATAGACATTACGTAGTTGTAGTACCACTAACTGTGAATCAAGACGTACAACTAGGTGACATATTCCAAGTGAAATAGCGTCGGTCAACAATTCGATGACGACACTATATTTTGTGATATTGTTAGTTGCACGACCTAGGAAAACACCATGTGGACTGATTAACTCGTTTGTAGGTGCATAGATTGCCCAAGCAGCGGATTCTAAGTTCTGAGTACTACAACTAGTGCCATTGGTGAAGCCAATGTGGGGTAGTGAAGACACCGACATCTGGAAACCAAGCACAACGCAAGGTAAGCAGCTGGGGGTCGAAACCAAATAACAAAAAAGCACACAAAAGTATGATACAATAAAAATACAAGCACTCATGCAAAGATAACCTAAGCATAGTACTTCTTCAAGTAAAGCCCATTTCTGGGTTCACTTAAAGGAATTCCATCATAATATACTAACTCATAGGATCCCTTCTCCAACACTCGTTTGACAATATAAGGGTTTCGCCACATAGATTCGAATTTTCTGACCCCTAGTAAATCATGATGTTGTTCATAGAGGAGAACTATATTACCTTCGGAGAAAACACGTGGCTTGACATGCTTGTCGTATTGGGATTTTATGTGTTTCTTCTGGGTTTCAATAACCAGGGTGGCATCACGATGGGTTTCATCTAATTGCATCAGATACAATAGACGTTCTTCCTCGGTAGAGGTATTTAGGAGAAGTTCAATGGCTATCTTCAACAATGGTATCTCACATTCAATCGGTAGAACAAATTCGATACCATACACCAACTGAAAAGGCATAAATCCTATGGAAGACTTCGCAGATGTCTGATAGGCTCATAACACTAAAAACAACATCGTGTGCCAACTTGTCTTGTGAATTCCTATTATTCGTCGAAGCATAGTGATAAGAACCTTGTTTATCGCTTCAAATTGGCCATTGGCCTGTGGATAGTAGGGGGTTGAGTTTTCATGTCGAATACCCAACTTTTCGGTAAGCTCAGACATCATGAAATTTCGAAAATGGCTACTGTGATTGATGACGATAGCTTGCGGGATTCTGAATCGTGTGATGATATGATTGAATATGAATATGGCTGCATTTTTTCTGGTATTATCGAATGTAGGCATCACCTTGGCCCAATTCGTGAAATAATCCATGGCTACGATGATGTATCGATGCCCCCCGGTCGAGTGAGGATTACATGTCATGAAATCAATGCCCCATTTAGCGAAAGGTCCAACAGAAACTACAGGGTGTAAAGGAGTAGGATGATATCTTATCTTGTTATTGTATGTTTGACAAGCATGACACTTCTGGATGGAAGTTATATAGTCTTTAAACAAAGAAGGCCAGAAGTACCCTGTTTGTAAGATCTTTTGAGCAGTGGCATACCCAGACATATGACCACCACATGATCCAGAGTGGAAATCATTAAAATCTTTCTCAGCCTCCTCGAAGGTGAGACAACGTCAAAAAGTAGACTCAACACCACGATCATAGAGAGTGTCATCGAGAATGATGTATTGATGGGTTTGATACCGTATGTGATGATGGTCTGTACTAGAGAGGTCAGGCTGGAAGTTTGAGTCTGGAGATAAATGATAATATCTCCATACCAAGTGTCATCAGAACTTATCAGAAAAAGGGATTCATTAGGTAAGGAATCCTCTGCCACATTCTATGTCTCAATGGAGGGAAGGTCACATATTAATTCGAAAAATACCAAATATTTCTTAGACTTAGCACGTTCAAACTCTAAGTCAAACTCTTGGAGAATCACTATCCATTTGGAGTATTTCCCCCGAGCAATTGGCGTGTAAGGATATGCTACATAGGGTTGCAATAAAAAATGAAAATGGTCTTGCGTAATAGGATATAGTGATGAAAACGTTGAACAACTTGAACAACTGCCAAGGCCAACTTTTCCACATGTAGGTATTTGGCCTCGGTAGTCTTGAGACTCTGAATCAAATTATAAATTACATGCTCATCGTGCGAATCATCCTCTTGGACTAGAAACATGGCAATGGTGGAGTCCGAAGTGATGAGATAAAGGAAATAGTCACGACTGTAATATGGTGGGAAAAGCAGTGGTGTTCGTGTTAGGGAAAGTTTCAAAGCTTCAAAGGCTTTGTTGGCAGTATCGTCCCATACGAATTCATAACCCTTTTTCAATAGTCGAGTAAATCCTAGCGTTAACTCAGCGTAGTTGGGAATGAATCGACGCAAAAAGTTTGCCTTCCCTTGCAAAATTTGGAACTGGCGTAAAGTAGAAGGAGGAGGTAAATTAAGGATGGACTCAACCTTCAAAGGATCCACCCTAATTCCATGAAATGACACGATAAAACCTAGAATTCGACCAAACTTCACACAAAAAACACATTTGTGTGGGTTTAAATGTATACAGTAGTAATGACAACGAAGGAAAATGGCTCGGAGATGGTCTGGGTGGTCTTGGTGGCGCATGGAATAAGCCGGTAGAACATAGAGATATGGTTGTACGATGTACTTGATATCATGGAAATCATAAGACATGGCACATTGAAAAGTCGCTCCAGTGTTATTCGAACTAAAAGGTAATTTTTGGTAGGCGAAAGTACCCCAAGGACAAATAAAAGCGGTTTTGTGTTGATCCGTGGGTAAAATGTTAATATGATTATAGCCAAAGAAACTGTCCATTAATGAGAATATCTCACTTCCGACGCAATCGTCGATGATCTAATCAATGAAGGGGGTTGGAAAGTTATCTTTGGGACAATCTTTATTAATATCCCTATAATCGACGCATACACAGATTGTGCCTTGTTTTTTATTGACTGAAACGAGATTGGATACGCAATCAGTTAAAGCCATAGGATAGATAAAACCAACCTTGAGAATTTTTTCAACTTCGAGTTTGATAGCGGCGGCCTTACGGGGGTGGACCGGGCGAAGTCTCTGCCGAATGGGTTTAGCGTCTAGGTAGGTCTTAATTTCATGTACAATGATATCAAGGTCAATACCCAACATCTCTTCCTAACTCCAAGTGAAAACGTCACAGAATTATTTAAAAATAGCTTTATAAGTGATGACTTCATTATCGGAACAAGCGGCTCCGATGTGAACATTTTCAACAACTCTAGGTTTTTTAGATATGTTAAGAGGAGCATTGGGTGAAATATTACTCAGGTTCCCTTCGTAAAGCACATTATGTGTTGACTCAAGAATAGAGGAAATGACAACAACAATCGTCGGATTCGAAATCCGTTGGTAACTCTCTAAAGTGTGTTGTTCAAGGAAGAGAATGGAACGATGATGTCCATCATCCCAGGGGGTGTCTTCCATAGACATAACATATATGATCATCTCGTCCGTAGGAAAAACGACGTGAAACGCTTCAGGAGATGATTCACTAAGAGAGGGGGTAGAAGAGGTGTTGAATTGAATGGCTTGATAAGCTGACTCAACTAGACTGAAAGGCATTTTCTCTCCATAGTGAAAATAATCACCGTGGTCAGGTATTATCCATGGGTCATGAAATGTGGGGGTTTCATTAACCAAGGTGGAAATCATGTTGATCGAGGTGACCAAAGGAGGTGGAATATAGGGAGGTGGGATTGGGAACGTACCCATCAAAGTGGAATATTTTAGTAGACCCACACCAACATTCTCATACCCAAGAGGTGTCTTCACAATAAAAGGCACATTTATAGTACGGGAGTTAGAGTTGAAAAAGGCCAGCTGGAATACAGTAATGAATTTTCCCTAGTGTGGAAAATGTACGACATAGAAAATAGTAGACACAACTGCGTGGATGGAATCAATCCAGTTACGACCAAGTAGGAGGTTATAATTGAGGGGTGCATCAAAGACCTCAACTTTGATGTTGACTGATTTTCTTTCCAACGTAATAGACAATGAGAGAAGTACATCGTAGGGCTTAAAGCCAAAGCCATTGAAGGCCTTAAGTGCATTTTGTGATTCAGTGAGGGGAGGAGAGCCAATGGCCTTCCAACAGGAAACATACATTACACATGTCGAGGCACCCTCATCATAACGGTTCTACAGATGTTCTTGTCTGCGACAACAACTTGTATCTGAAATGCTAGTTGAGGGGGTAGCATTGGAATGTGATATTCCAGGTCAAAAATTATCAAATTTGTATCTATAGGATCAATTCCACCAATAGCCTTTAATAGTGCCTTCCGTTGAGTGGTACAACTATGAAGGACTTCGAGAGATGACATCGTGGAGGGTGCTTGCATGAGGTCTTCTACAATACTGTAGTTCTGAGCAACATGCGCATGAGGATTGAATGCATAATTTCAAACAACGCCCTTTGGGGGGGGGTTGGAGAACTGTATTGAGACTTGGTTGTTTGATATGAAGAGGAATGTTAGGAGGTGAAGTTGAGGGAGGTGGTTGAACCAATGAAGGTGGTATATCGTCAACTTTCTCCTTTGAGGAAGAGTAATCTTTGGCCCGAGTGGTAATTGTAACATCATTCTTTTTTGAATCACCAGTACACATAAGGACATAGGAAGTGTTGGAAGGAGAGGGTTGGTCATGAATGACCAATTGGGCCTTCTATTGAGAAGGGAAAGGTTGGGACAAAATGATCNTGGGAGGCTTCGTGGTCCCCTGAAGGAACTTAGTAACCTCGGAACGTCTTGGAAAATCTTTCGTGTAGTGATCATCACCACAGATAAGGAAAGGGTATCAGGGTTTGCATTTATCCTTGTCATCAACAAGTTGTGTTTTGGCTTTCTCAGATTGTGAATTACTTTTATCCTCCTTATTATTACCCTTTCCTTTTTTGGATTTTTTTTTTTTCGACGGGGGTAGATTGAATGGAGTTAACCTTTGAAGTTTTGTCGGTGGAATGAGAAGGAGTTGAAGAATTTTTAACATTAGAAGCATTAGATTTGGGATTGGTGGGAGTGGCTTGCATAGATTGAGGTTGAGCATGGAAAGTTCCAATCACACCATCAACCGCATGAGAAGCAGCAGGGGTAGTTGAGGTAGTGGTGGTATAAGGGAGACGAGCATCAGGGAGAAAGTCATAAAGGGTACCCGTTTGTGAATAAATGAGATCAAGGTATTGAGTGCAACTAGTCGTATGTTCTTCTGTGAAAACTCCACCCATGGCAATGTCACGAGAGATTTTATTCAAGAATGATTTCATGAACCATTCTACCAATAACGGATCGGGAAGATTTATTTTGATCAAACATCGTCTTCTTCTCCACTCATGGATGTGATCAGAGATATGAGTGGATGAATTCTTCTTGAAGGAACTCAAAATCTTAGTTCTTGTTTCATAACGAATGGGCAGTTGGTAATGTGTGAGGAAATCCATGGCTAGGGTATTAAAGTCGGTGAAGAAGCCTCATGGTAATTCTATATACCACTTTTCATTTGAACCCATAAGAGTTCGTTGGAAGAGTTGTAACTGAATGGAATTGTCCATCAAAAAGTTGGATGAACACCAAAGGTGAAAAGTCATGACATGGTTGTTTGGATCTTCTCTCGACTTACCATCAAATTTTGAAATGTCAGATGGTAGCTTGGATGGTATAATGGTCCAATGGGGAGAATGAAGGATGGGGTCATTCAAGATTCTAGACAAGTTAGGTAGATCCAAAGTGGATAAAAAGGGTAATTGTCTATTCACATGAGGGTACTGGTGACTTTGGGGAGGGAGTCCTGTTGGTATACCAGTAGGACCGAAAGCAGTTTGCATGTGAGGTGAAGGTCCTAACAGATTTGGACATGAGTGTGGAGGCATGTAGCCCATAGGGTTGTACTAATTAGGGATGTTCCCTTGGAAAGGGGCACTAGATTGAACGTTTGATCCCCAAATGGGATTGGAAGAACCGAGATATGACTGGCCTGAACTAGGGGGTAGGAAAGAGATAACTTGAGGTTGTTTCCCCTTAGATGATTGTGGATTTCCCTAGATGAGAAGGTTCCAATATTGGGTTAATGATCTTGGATTTTTCTGTCCATAAGGTGGGGTATAACCTCCAAGCAGGAGTTGTCCTCCAAGTGGGGGTGGTGTTCCAATTTGGGCGTGACCTCCAAATTGAGTTTTCCCCCTAGTGTTATACTATCCTCCAACAAGAATCTGATAACCAGAAGTGAATGATGGAGTAGAGCCTCCAATTGGATTGGAGCCACTTGGGCCAAATCCTCCCATAAAAGGTGGATAAGACCCTCCAGAGGGGACCTGGGAAGGTGTCGGAATGAAACTGGAAGTAGAATTGTACCCAGGAGGAGTAAAATTCCAGAAGCTCCAGATGTAGCTTGGGTAGGAATGGGGATAGAAGTATTTAAAGCATTGTACCCATGAGGGAGAGACGGGATAGGTCTAGAAGAAAGTGGTGTACCGATGGGATCTTGGGTAACCATCGTATTCCCAGTGGGAATAGTCATAGCGTGTGGGACCATTGTGGAATGGGCCATCTAAAGAGGAATGGTTGATCTAGGACCAACAGACTATGTGTCTGAACCAACAAAAATATAGCAAGTTGTACTAGAAAACTGATCTAGAGGTATCGTGTAGGTAGCAGACATCTTGGGAAGTTCAGAGATGACAGGTATATCAACACCTACCCCGAGCCATAAAGGTCCCGCACTGTAGACGGAGTTCGAAATATGTCAGTGGTCCAAAAAGGATCCTTTTTTCCGGGCCAGTAAGAGGTCTGGTTGGTATTCCAGAAGTGTCAATAACAAGTTATTCAGAGGAATTCAGTCGAAGAATACGTCTCTCTTATCCAGGAGGTATTCAGAAAGTGTCTAGAGAATCAAAAACAATTCAGAAATTGTCTAGAGATTCAGTTCTTTCCTCTTGGGATGGTATGTTGTCCTAGACCTCACTCTTTTGAGGAGAGCCCTCCGGTGGGTTAGGAAGAAAGGGTTCGAAAACTTCCAGATCTTTCAGAGTTACTGCGTGCATCCTATGTGAATGATGTGGAGGGTCAATGTTGGTTGAACCAAATATTTTACGGAAAAAATCTATGGCCAACTATAGAAACGAACAACACTTACTAATAAAATCTAGGAATCAAACCAAGAAAACAAAACCTTCTTATTTCAAAGTCACTAGTTGGTGATGAAATCCAATGTCGAGAAGTCAAGACAAGAAGGGGCTAGGATAGAGTGGGTGGAAAAGTTACGTTGACGACTTACTTAATGGACTTACACCCTGGTGCAAGCTCCCACACATAATCATGGGTATACCCTCCAAGGATCCCAAGTGAGTCTGGCCAACGTAGATTCCAGGTACCGTGAAGACTTTCCCCTCCATAGTCACCTTGTGTAAGACCCTAAGAAGATAGGAAACTAAGGCTACCAAGAACAACAATGATGCATGGGGAAACAGTCGACAGTCTGATCCACGTGCGAGGGCAGGGTATCTAGCCCGAAATAAACTTGAGAGGATTCCACTCATCATTGTGGGTATACCTTCAAGAGACCCCCATAATATGCACCATCTCTACAATGAGACCAACAAAGCATGGTGAGTAACTCTGCTAATCTCAATGTGACCTCAGGTTTGACCCTTGTGTGAGAAGGGCTTCCCAAGAAAAAATGTTGCAAATGGATTTGAACACTCCCTATCACAAGATTCTATTGTGTGTTTTGTGCATTGGAGAGTGTGTCTCCCAACCTATTCCAAATCTCTAGCCTATCTAATGTTGGTGTAAAATATCACTAAAAAATAAAAGTTACTAATTGAGTTTTAGATTTCGCAATGTTTTTTAGAGGTTGTTGTTACTCAAGAGGGAGACGAGAATGAAACCAATGTTGTGTAAGACCTTGACCCAATAATATGTAAATAGAAATGAATGATGCAAACTTTCGTTCGATTAACTCTATCTACAACAGGGAGAAGGTATTTTTGGAATGATGTAAGCTACGAAATATACTTTCTTTTTCTTGAATGAACACAATTGCAAACAAGCATAAACAATGAAATTTCTCAATATTTTCTTCTTTTGAATGCAATAAACTTTCTTATGTATGATTACTTAAAAGGATAAGTGACATTAAGTCTTCCTTTCTGAAACCAAAATAGGGGTATAATGAAGAAAGGACAAGTAACCGAAGAAAATTTATACACTCAACAAGCACCCAAATCAAACTTTCAATGAAGATAAAAACAAAAAGAGACAAGAAAGTGTTTCACCAAATGCGAATGAAAAATGACTTTCCAATCATCAAGCAATCCAGAAAATGTAATCAATCCAAAACTTTAAATCCAATCCAAATACTTTTAATCAATCAAACACTTTGATGCAAAATCAGAGATTATATCCTTGTTGATAAAAATCAAGAGGTAAAACTGAAAAAATGACTAAGAAAGGTGTTCGATCTCCGAAAACCAATCGAGAGCAAGTTTCAAACTCAAAAATCAGTCACATACTGGCATTAAAATTTCCTCCCAGCTGGCTAAAGAAAAACTGGGCATCAAAAGATGATAGGATCCATACCAAAAAATTTAACAGATGCCGCCACAACCTAGCAGTAGGTTACAATGAAGAAATAGAAGGTTTCTGCAGGCTAGCTATGAGAAATTCGTAGAAAGTACGCACTGGAACAAGTAGTTAGGGTGCAAAAATCAAAATTTTCTGCAGGCTGTGTAAGGGTACAGTGCGGAAGGGTCTAGAAACAATGAAATTTTGGAAAGAGGATAAAGAATCTAAGGAAAATTTTAAATCCAGAGAGTCTGATTGGATCTCCCAAAGAATCAGAGAATAAAATAAAGTGAAGAAAGGTAGGCTAAAAGAAAATGACCGACAAAAAACCACAAACAAGTCGTATCCTTAGTGGAGTCACCAATTTTGTTATTGGATAAATCGATGAATGCGGACATAAACTAATCTCCCTAGATCCACTTGGATCTAGAACAAAACCAGATAGGACTTGACGCTCTCCCTAAGTTACTATCATTGAATTTACTACCAAAGAAGGAATGAATGGCATACCTTTATATGTCACTTCCTTATGTATTTGTTGTCCCTACTTCACTCCAGTTCTCTTGTGAGATCAGATCTATAATGACACAAACCAACCAAAGTGAAAGCAACAATAATAGATTCAATAACCTAAAAATGTGATCACGGAGTCATGTAATAAAATGCTAATGATTTTATGGGAAAGAAACATGTCATTGTATTATATTAAGTAAAAGTGGAAGATACAACCAAATTTACTTGATGTCACAAGTTCCCTTTTAGTGGTCCTTTGTTCTAACACACACATACACTTGCTCCGAATTTGTATGAAGATGGTCCACAAAATCTTGATGGACAAATGGAGGCCTCAAACATCAATTGTAACAGGATCCTTCACACCGTCTTCAGCCTATTCTTTCAACAATTCTTTGCTCAATCTTGCTTAACCTTTTCCATGAGAAACCCATCATTATATAGGAGAAGATGAAGTGATTAAAAGGATTAGGATGATCCCACCAAATCAGAGAAGTCAGTAGGATCACAACCATGCAGACGCCACCTCACATTCTAGAAGATTCTCCTTCTAGAAACTTTGTGAACTTCTTCCTTTTATTAGCTTCAAATGCTGCCGCACCCTGCCTATATAGCAGCTTGCGGAAACCCCGCGAGCTAGGTATAGAGTAGCCTGCAGAAATCAAGGATTTTTTCATTGTGTACCACTGTCATCCTACGACGTCATTCTAAAAACATGCCTTGTAGGGGAAGAACTTAGTCATTTTCCTCATGTAAAATATTTTTTTGAGAGCCTGATCACCTGCTTGTAGAGTCATCATCAGAGTGACCAAAATAATGTGTAATGATAGCTTCCAAGTGAACCACTTTCATTCTTATACTAAGGGTATCAACCACCCTATTCTCCTTTCCTTTGATATGTTTGATTTCAAAATCAAACTCACTGGGGAGAGCCATCCACCTAGCTTGTCTCACATTAAGTTTTGGTTGGTCAAACAAATACCTCAATCCACTATGGTTTATCATAAGTAAAATTCTCCTACCTAGGAGGTAATTCCTCCACATATTTAAAGAATTCACTATGGTGGTTAATTCCATATCATGGGTCACATAATTGAATTCATCCTCATTCAGTTTTCTGGATTCGTAGCAAATCACATGTCCCTCTTGCATAAGGACTCCTCCAGGCCCTTACTTGCATACATTTGTACACACAAGGAAGTCTTTGTTTGGATCTGCAATATTTAGTACAGGAGCATTGGTCAGAAGGTATTTCAGATCTAGAAATATTTCTTCACATTCTAATGTCCAAATGAATTTAACCCCCTTTTTCTGAAGGAAGGTGATTGGGAAACCAATATTGGAGAATCCTTTTATGAATCTCCTATAGTATCTTTCTAGACCCATAAAGGATCTGATATTAGATATATCCTTTGGGGCAGGCCAATCCATGATGGATTTAATTTTGTCAAGATCAACTATCACTCCTTCCTCAGAAATCACATGGCCTAAGTAATGGACTTGTTTTTGGAAAAAGTCGTACTTACTAAGATTAGCATAGAGTTGATGTTCTCTTAGTACCTGGAGTAATAGCTTGATATGTTCTTCATGCTCTTCTCTATTCTTGGAATAGATTAGGATATCATCAATGAAAACCAATACAAACCTATCCAAGAACTTTCTGAATATGTTATTCATTAAGTACATAAAAGTGGTTGGTGCATTGGTAAGACAAAATGGAACCACCACAAATTCATAGTGGCCATATCTTGTCCTAAATGTTGTCTTGTGGATGTATTCATATTTGAATCAGACTTGGTGGTATCCAGACCTCAATTCAATCTTGGATAATATTGTAGCAGACCTTAATTGGTCAAAAACGTCATCGATCCTTGGCAAGGGATACTTATTCTTGATGGCCATCTTATTGAGTTGTGTATAATCTATGCATAGTCTGAGTGTGCCATCTTTATTTTTCACAAACAAGGCCGGTGCTTCCCATGGAAATGCACTAGGTCCAATGTATCATTTGTCCCACATCTCCTTCAGATGTAGTTTGATCTCAAATAGCTCTGGTGTACTCATTCTATAGGGTGTTCTATACATTCGCATCACTCCTGGCACAACTTCTATGGAAAAGTCAATATCCCTTCTTGGAGGTAGACCTGGTACCTCTTCTGGGAATACATATTTATATTCTCTTAATATGGGATGGTTCTCTAGGTTGGGTTTGTCATTCTCAATAGAGTTTAGTACTTGTATTGCATACAAAGGACATCCCTTTTTGCAATATTTCTTCACTTGGAGGGTTGATATTTGTCTTACTAAGACAAGATTTTGAATCCCTTATAGGGTTACCGTTCTTCCTTCTTCATTTTCACACTCCAAATTTTTATTGTAATAGTCCAACTTGGTTTTTTGGGTAGCCAACTAGTCCATACCAATCAATAGGTCATAAGATCCTAAAGAAAGTATGTTTAGGTTCACTTGGGTGGGAAACCCACTTATAACAATTTGGCATGCTGGTATGACCTCTATTAATTTTCTTTTGGTTCTAGTGGCTAGTTGTACCATCCATACTTTAATATGTTTAACTTGTTGCAATTTATGTGTCTCAAAAATTTGTCGGGCAACATAACTCAAAGTAGAACCAGGGCCAATTAAAATGGAAACAAGATGGTTGGAAATCGTACCTTCCATCTCCACCATTGAAGCTTTGTGTTCAACTTGTCTATTACCCAAGGCTACATAAATTTGTGGCAGGATTCTAGACACATCATTGATTGTGGTAGCCTCTTGGACATTGTAGACCCTCCCATTGTTCTGTTTCCTATGCGGATAGTACCTCGGAAGATGTTCCTCTCCACAACCCCAACATTTCAAGGGTTCTTTCTTTGTGTTATCAATATTACTTTGAACTACTCTGAAGCATTTATTTCCACTCTGGGATGGAAAATTTTGTTGATACACACTTTTGGCAGGAATACTCATCCTAGAGATCTTCCCCTGGTTTTTAAACCTCGAGGGTTTAAACCCCTTCTTCTTGAATCCCATTTTTTTTTCTTCTTGAATCCAATCTTCATGGGGTTCTGTCTTACTCTTGAATTGCTCATAGAAATACCTTTCTTTTCGAATAATATTTTCTATGGTATTTGTATCATCAAACTCAATTTTGTCCTGGTAGGACTGAGGTAATCCACTAATAAATCATAGCATATTTACCTTTTCATCCTTTATGTAGGTAACATAGCTCATCAACTCGAGAAATTTGTTGATATACTCATCTATGGTGATTTGTCCCAGCTTGAGTTCATAGAACTCCTTGGTCTTCCCATCAAAGTAATTTTCTGACATATACGTATTTTTGAATTATTTCTCAAATTGTTTCCATGACAAGTCCCTCTCATGGATCCCTTTCACATTCCTAAGGTCCTCCCACCAAATGGAATCTTTCCCATTCAGGTTGAAAATGGCTATCTGAGCCTTTAAGTTCTCAGAGTAGTCATGAACTCTGAAGTACTTCTTCATGCCGAGTAGCCAAATGTCTGCTTCTTACCCCTTTTTAATCTCTCCATCAAAGGTGGGGGGTTTGGCTTTCTTGAATTCTTCAGGGTCATGACTCTTGGAATGTTTTCTCTTCTTTCCTCTTGTCCAGGAATGCGAACTAGTTTTTCCACTATAAGAATCCTTGGAGTTGTCAGTGTACTCACCAAAGGAATCTTCCATTGAACATTTCTTAGCTCCATGTTGGGCATTCTTTGAGGTTTTCCTCATGGCATGGCCACTTTCAGGACCATGCTTCTATATCTCAGGTGGACTTGGAGTTTTATTAGTATAATGCATGTCCACCTGAATGGAAGTTGGACCATGTTACAGTTGCCTTTGTATATCTCATAGACTTTGTAGTAGGACTGCATTAATCTCTGTCTACTTTTCTTGCTCCTTGATCAAACTTTCACTATCATCCTTATAACTCTATAATTATTCCATGAGGATTCTTACATTTTCGGCTGAATTTGGAGGGATTTCCACCACCCTCCTTTCATCAGATTCTTTCTCTCTATTGTGGGAGCTCTCCCCAAACTCTTGATGTGTCACCATGCTTTATGTTGTAGATCTCACGTTGTTCACTGACTTCTTGAGTGCAAATAAAACATTTTATGTTAGTTACTAATATACCAATTGATGCACAACACATATCATTGCAAGGTGAAGTCAATTCTTTATTTGGAAACATTGGCAACATACAGTGAAATTTTCCAAAACATCTATTAACAGAAAAGGTCTCATTCCTTATTTCAATAGAGGTTTACTAAGATTCTTATGAATGGATAAAATAGGGTGTTACCCCTTAAATTTCTCTAATAATGTTTTTATATGACTCGTGGATGAGCCCAAGCATGCCAAGTGTTGTTTCCATGCTCTGATACCAATTTGTAACACACCTGACCCCTAACTATTATTTTAAAGGACGAGGAATCATAATTTCATTTTCCCTTAACTACCTCAAGTCCTAAATATGATATCACCTTGGGTTCTACTCATCACAAGCCTCCTAACGGTTGTCATCAGAATGAATTTTGAGTTTTTGATTTGAAAATTGTTACCTCGAGACTGTGGGATTGCTTGCCACATAACCCCTCATCCAATGGTCCTAGTTCACAGTCAATCACTTGACGGGGAACGAGGAGGGGTCGCGTGTCGCTCAACGACGCATCCATGGTTAGTCGGGTAGTCAAAGGTGGGTCCCTTAGATTGACGGTTCAGAATTATCCCAAAGGATCCATGGATCGATGGTCACTCCATTTCAACGGTCCATATTTTCTCCATGACTCTGACGTTCAAGAGTTTCGGCGCTGGATCTTTCCAAATCCCCCGAAGTAAGACTCAGCTGAAGCACTTAACGCCTCCCCTCCTATTCCCGATATAACGACTGAGAGAGATCCATATGGGATCCTCAAATTGGCGGTCCTAGTTGTTTCACGACTTCTCCCTTCGGCTACCTTCAAATATTTTGGAGTCACAAGTCTCAAAGTCCCGAAGCCAAAAGAGCTAGCACCTTTTGGACTAGCGCATGGTTCCTAGGCCCCGATTATATGGGTCCTTTGGGAAAACTTAGGGGATAAGAATGAATCCCTTTTTGTAGAAAATGGATTTAAGGACGTGGGCGTGAGCCCTCGGTTAGATGGGTGAATAGTCTAAGGGAAAATTTTCCTTCTCCAGTAGAATTCAGACTTAACACTCCCGCTAGGTAAACTTCACAAGGTTTGCAGGACTTAGACATTCCAATTGACCCTACCCCGACTCTCCTATAGACTCACATCCCACGACCCTCGAATGGTTAAACTGAGATAAGTCCAAGATCACATAGATATAACAGTTTACAAAAATTAAAGAGCATTTCTAATAACTAATCAAATACTAAGAGATTGAATAATAAACACAGACCTTTCATCATCACGTCGAATATAATGCACCAAGTATGAAAATACTTATCAGAGCTGGAAAATGTGAAGCAAATGTTGAAAGGGGTGCCTGTTTCCTCCCAACCATAGGCACAAACACTCCTACTGGATTTACAATTGGCCACCCCCGAGCTAAGCCATGATGCTCTGAGAGAGATTCTTTCTCTTTTCTCCACAACAGTCAGGGACAAAGGTTACTCTCCTTCTCCGATAGAAACTGGGAAAATAGTTTTATCTTCTCCAATCAAGGAGCTCTACACGAGTACTTCCTCAGTCACTCATCATCCTTGTTTATCAACTTGTAGAGAAACCCCGCCCCAGGCTTCTTACATCCAAAACAATCTTTCTTCTCCTCTTTTTTCTCTACTTCAGATGAGAAGTATCTCCACTTCCCTTCTCTGGAGAGTATTATTCCTTTTCTCTAATCTCCTCGCAGTTATGTCCTTTTCCCCCCAAATTCTCTCCTTTTTTTCCTTCCTCAGCAAGGTTGTGTGGGTCTGAAATCCATTCATGGTCAGGCCTGAAAGCCTTACATATGGGTACTATGTGTTAAGAACAAAATATCAATATAGCATAGAAAAACCTTAGAATAAGTACTCAACGCCTTGAAAAAAAGAGAAATTCAGATAATAAGCCTCTTCGAGGGGGAAACCTCCTTATTCCCACATAAATGTACAATTCCAAGATGATTCCAAATGAAAATGTCTCCTTGGTATATATATGAGACTAGGAGGTATAATTACAACTAATGAAATAAAGCTGACATAAATAAAATAACATTACTAATGTAATATGCCCCAATTAAGGGGTTATGAGCCACTATTTAGGGCTCAACATGCCCCTCCCCTTGAGACAAGTGTTGTCTGCAATGCTTGAGTAACTCTGGATGCTTCTGTATAAAAGACTCATCTTCCCAAGTGGAATCTTCACTAGGTAGTTTCCTCCATTTAATGAGATACTCTGAAATGGATCTTTTCCTTAGTTGGCAAGTTCTTGTGTCAGTGATGGCTTCTGGATCCAATATGATTTTTCCTTCCTTGTCAAGTTCTGGCAATATAGTTTGAACTGGGATCTTGTCACCTATAACCTTCTTTAAGCATGAAACATGGAAAACTGGGTGTACCCATGAATATGCAAGAAACTCCAATTTGTATGCCATAGTACCAATCTTTTGCAACACCTTATAAGGGCCATAGTACTTTGGTGGTAATTTATTATCCTTCTTGGCTTGCTTGAGGGACATCTATTTGTATGGTTGTAGTATTAAAA
>JASDQU011377219.1:0-20397 GCA_032191745.1 Picea mariana
TCACAAAGTAAGAGTTTTATACACTTCGGAGTCGCGAGTTGCGATTTCCCGAAGTAACAGGAGCCGTCGATCTACGGAGGGACACGCGACATCAGATCCCGGATATCGGTATTCGGTGTTTCGGAGTTTTCGACATCAAGGGAACTTTGCATTATGGATTCGCGATCCGCGAAATCCCGAGGGTGACGTGGCATCGTGGGCCCCGGAAGTAAGTGGGAGACAGGCGGCGTGCAGTCGGAGTTTCGGAGTTCGGGGTTTTGTGTTGCAGGAGACACTCGACACCACAACCTCCGATTTCCCGATAGGGAAATCTCCGAAAAAGAAGAGTGTTGACCCGTTGACTATCGGGATTCGGGGTTTGGTTGTGCATGTGAATCGTGTTTGCGTGAACCGCGAACTCCCGAGCTGCGATATCCCAATACAGAACCGGGGATTGGCATTTCACTAACGCGAAGTTTAGGAGATCTCCCAGGTATGGGAGATTAATCCCAAAATTTTTCAAAATTTTGGTAATGGGTGTGTTACAGATAGTGAGAGTGTCATTCATATTGCAAAGAACTCAGCCTTCCATTCAAATACTAAGCATATACATATTAGGTACCATTTCATATGATCCATCTTAGAAGTTGGAAATGATACATACTAGCCAGAATCTTGCAGATGTGTTAACAAAGGGAGTAACCAAGAAGAAACTGAGTTCCTGCTTAGTTTCACTTGGCCTTCAAGCATGAAGGTGAAGATGAGAAATTTTCTAGGTCCAAGGTGGAGTATAGTCCAGAAAGTACAACAACAATGGAGTTGTTGTGATCAATCTCTAGGTAGGAGATTGTTGGTTGTGGAGCCTGATTATATTCCTGATTCAAAGGTTTGTTTCATCCATGCTTGGAACCCATTCCCTAACGAGGGGGTGTGGGGGGACTTCCCCCCCCCCACAAATGTCACCAAGGGGGTCCAGGGGGGGCATAAAAAAATTTGTACCCCCCCTAGCAAGGGATTCAGGGGAAGCATCCTCAAAGCGAAATATCGGGAAAAATTGCCTCATAAAATATTGTAATTTCATAGTCAATATGGACCGTTCATTACAAGGTCACAAATATGATGATAGAAGTTATTTTAGGGATTTTTTCCCTAGAAGGAAACCCTCTTTTATGAGGGAATTGTATTGCGGCTGTGTATGTTTGTGATTATTGTATTATGAGAGAGGAGAATGTGAGAGAAAGAAAAGGAAGTTACAGTGGGTGTGCTATAGGTTGTATCCCTTCATTTTCTTGGATAATAAAAAGGAAGGACCTAGCAATTTCTCTGGTGGAAGTATCCCACACAGGGTGAACCACGTATATCTCTGTCTCTATTGTATTGTGTATCTTATGTGTTTTATTTCTTCATTTGTTTTATTTTATTGCTCCGCGATCCTATTTTTCTAACACTTTAGTCGTGCCAGCTTGTGACTAAAGATTTGATGAATTCAGCAGAGAACCCAAAAATACATGAGCACGTAGGTGATGAATATGTCACTTATAACAGATGTAGGGAAAGGAGGAGACATAGGGAAGATTATCCCCCCTTTCCTCCTAGTTTAGAGGAAGTGGAAGAGTTGCATAGGGAAGCAGAAAGAAGGGTAGAGAATGAGGTAGAGAGGATGATGTGAGACAGGTATGAGAGGCCAGAAGGAAGTGGAAAATCACCCATGAACCCAGATGCAAATTCCATGCAGGTTATTAGAAATTTGGTGATCGACCAACATGCCATGAATCAGTCCTTGGCACAAATAGCTGATACATTAACAATAGGGAGCATTCCAGGCAAAAATGCCCCGCATGCAACACAGGGGAAATCAGTGGTAGGAAGTAGACCCCATTCACCTACTTTCACATGCACTTCATATAGTAGAATCCCCGAGCTACTATTCCCTAGATTTCAAAGGGAACCTCCAACAACAATACAATAGCCAGTAGAACCGAGGTAAATTACACAAGCATAGGATATCTCTAAGTAGAGGAGAGAGTATGCAATGTTGGGACTGGAGTTCCATCATGATATGACCTTATTTGAATATTTTGGACTTAGACTTAGGAACCGTCCTACATATACTCAGAGGGGTGGACAACAACAACATCAACAAGGGAAGAACATATATTTCATCCGAAAAGTAGGTAAACTCATTATACCTTATTTCGACGGATCGTCCAAATGCACTGCCAGAGCTTGGGTACAAAAACTAGACACGTACTAAAAGCTTAACCATATGACATAAATTGAGGCCATCATTTTCATTACCTTGCATTTGGAGGGTGAGGCTCATGAGTGGTGGTATCATGGACTAGTGACCCTGGGTCACAGTCACATCACTTCTTACAGGGATTTCATAGAGAGGATCATAGACATTTTTGACAAGAGGGATCCAAAGATCCATTTCAAGGATCTATCCCAGTTGAGAAAAACTGTCACACCATAGGCATTCATCACAGAGTTTCAGAGGGTAGCCATGGTAGTGATAGATATTTCAGAGCCCAGATTGATCATGCTTTTCATAGAGGGTCTCACAGAAACCTTGAGAGGATGGATGAAGGCCTATAGACCTCACACACTACATGATGTTATCCTGTGCACTAGAGATCTAGCAGACTCAGTGCCAAAACCTAAAATTTTTTCCAAACCCTTTGTGCCATAGAAGGACCGGGATAAGAAACCATTATAGAGAGAGTGGAAGGGTAAGGAAAAGTTGGATGATGATATGAGGCATGAGATTATGAGGAATAAGCTATGCTTCACATGCAAATACCCTTGGGTCCCCGGCCACAGGTGCATGGGAAAGGGAGAGATCCATTACATTGAGGTGGAAACAGACAATGATGAGGAGAAACATGATGGTGGATCTACTAGCTCATAGGAGGATCCATCACATGCGGAGGAGAAGCCTCCAAGGAAATTGTCGACACCAGTAGGGGCCCAAACACTGGTAGAACAACAACCTCATGAGAAGGATAGTAGACATGGACTAGAAAAGGGAGGATTCATATCGACCCTTTTTGGTATTACCAGGTATGACACCCTCGGGATCAGAGGGACTGTCCAGGGACAGTGTATATACTAGCTCAGAGGAGGAGCCATTATATGCAAAGGAGAATCCTCCAAGGAAACCGTCGACACTAGTAGGGGCCCAACCACCAGTATAACCACAACCTCGTGAGAATTCCAGTAGACGGGCACTAGAAAAGGGAGGAGTCATATCAACCCTTTCTGGTATTTCCAAGTATGAAACCCTCAGGATCATAGGGATTATCCAGGGACAACGAACAATCGCCCTAATATATGGTGGGGCCACCCACAAATTCAATGATGCTTCAATGGTATTGAGGTGAGCACTTTAGATAGAGGAGTTTGAGGGGTTTGATGTTGGAGTAACAGATGGCCACACATTGGAGTGTGTAGATAGAGTCCCAGACTTAGAGGTAAATATAGGTAACTACATTATGAGAGACACATTTTATGTAGTTGACCTATCTTACAAAAATGTGGTGTTGGGAGTCTAGTGGTTGATCACCTTGGGAAAGTTCTTGACCAACTAAAAAACCCTTGATATGGCATTCAGAGATAGTGAGGGGAAGAGGATTGTACTGAGGGGCATGTCGATAGGGTCACCCAAGATAGTTTCATCCAAGAGGATGGAGATGATCTTCAGGCATGGGGAAGAAACATATGTAGTAGAGTGCTTAATCACCACTCCGAGGGATTCAGATGGCCAACTATGATATCAGACAAAGATCGAGACTTTGTTGAGTTGGAATTAATAGGTTTTTGGTCAGATTTTTCTAGGAAGACCACCAGACAAGGGGTTTTAGCATGTTGGTCCTAAGGTCTACACCTGACTACTAAAGGGCAAAGCTAGGCCACCTATCAGTTTAAAATGATTGTTTCTTTAACTTTTTGTTGGTTGGTTAGAGGGTTATTCTATCAAGACAAAGGCAAGGTTGGGTTGGCAGAATGATATGGATGAGGGCCCTCGTTGGATGATGGCACACTAATGACAGACCAGTGAAATAATAGAAAAAAGAGAGAAACAATGGACTACTCAATGAACAATCTGTTGCAAGAAGTTCAATACTTAAAATATCATTTCAAGACATCATGTTCGACAACACAGGTATTCCAACAGAAGATGAACACCTTCAGTAACCACTCACATAACTAGATCAAATATCAACACACCGATGTTTTCATGTGGTAAAAACCCTACGGGCAAAAATCCACGTCCCCAGCCAACGCGGCCACTTGGAGCAGTTTATTAATGCAAAGAAAAATATTACAAAGAGATTTTACAAGAGAGTTTCTCACAATCGATCATCGACAAATGACCCTCCATGCTCTTTAAATAGAAACTGTGGACCAATTGGGTGTTAAGCCATGGATCAATGGCCGTTAAGATTGAGGAGAGTGTGAACCATCGGATCACTCTATGTTGGGAACATATCGTGACCATCGGATTTCCTAACTACAAATGCATACTAATGCATACTAAAGAAACACAATATAAAACACACTTTTACCTAATGACACAATCGAACAAGTAGATCTTACTAACTCCTAAGTGTCTAAATATCCTAACATCCCCCCTTAAGAACAACTTGGGATTGGATTGAAGGATTTACAATAGTGACACAATAGGAGATAGAAGGAGGCATTAGAGCTTATCCCCCCTTAATGACAACTTCCTGAATTCCTAACATAGATCAAAGTTTGTAAAACTTCGCTTCTGTAAGAGACTTTGTAAAAATGTCTGCAAATTGATCTTTTGTAGGGAAAAAGAGCACTTCAATAACTTGATCATGAATAGGATTTCTGATGAAGTGCATGTGTAGCTCGATGTGTTTGCTAAAATGATGTTTAACTGGGTATTTGGCGAGCTTGATGGCACTCTTATTGTCACAACAAAGGTTGGTCGGATGCTGGTGCTGGAATCCAAACTCTGAAAGGATCTGTCAAAGCCACAGGGCTTCCTAACTTGCATTTACCACTGCTCGGTACTCTATTTCTGCTGAAGAAAGTGCAATAGCCTATTGTTTTTTATAGGCCCAAGTAATAGGTAATGAACCAAGGCTGAAAACATAACCTGCAGTAGACTTCCGATCATCATGGTCGCTGGCTCAATCTAAATCAGTGAAGCCAACCAATAAAGGAATCCCCCATGAATTGTAATGTATCCCGAACTAAACTGTACCATGAACATAGCGAAGTATCCTTTTAGCTACTTTCCAATGGCTTTCATGGGGTGTTTGCATATATCGGTCAACAAGACCAACAACAAAGGAAAGATCAGGATGGGTATGAGTCAAGTATAAGAGGCTACCAACTATCTTATGGTACAGGGTGGCATCAACTTCAGGAGAAGTATAGGTGGCAGAAAGCTTGACTCCAGACTAGAAGGGAGAAGGGGTTTGTTTACAATCGTCCATGTGAAAGAGACAAAGAATGTCACAATAAGATTTGAATTGTCGAAATGAAGTGAATTTCTCTTGAAATTTTGTAGTCTTAGAATTATAAAAATGTATGTTATAGATTTATCTTAAACATATAGAGTGTGTAAGTAGTTTGGTAAATGGAGGCACAACTGCATTTTCTTTTTAATGTTGGCCAATTTTTAGGTTAGTAATTTTTTCCTTACTTTTATTTAGTTTTGTATTTTCTTTGTGAATATAGATTCATCTTCAAGTTTAAATACTTTGCTTATTTAAACCATATGTTACCATCTATGTTCACTCCTTTATTTTATTTTTATAGATAAAATTAGATGAGTAATTGATCTTAGATTTGTTTAATATTGCCTAAGATTTGGCTCTATTTTCAAAAATTCATTTTCAAGGTTTTTCCACAAATCTTGCAATCTGTATATTTGTATATTTTGTATATATATAGAACAATAAATGTATGTAGTAGATAATTAGGTTAGTTATTTTAGTTTTACAATTTAGATTGTATCCCTTCCCCGACCAATGGAGCCATAAAACTCATCAGGGTGATTCATTCCAAATGGCTTGGGTTACTTAGACAACCTCAGAATGGACTTTCCCTCACATTTGATGGTGTGTTCACATATGCCCATCAAAAAATATTGCTAGAAGGAGGGACAACTGGATATTAATGGCATGAGGAGGTCGAAAGACACCTCCTAATAATCACTCCCTAGTTGTAACTCGTAGTAGCTCAGACTCCGCTATTTTACCCAAGATAGTTATTGCATCTGAAGCCCAACATATTATTCCTATTGAACCTGCAATACTGCTTCTTCAAGAAATTGATGTGCAAGAGATCATCCAAAACTCCCACCAATCAATACTAAGAACCCGAGGCACTTTGGCCAGACTAAGACAGTTTGGTGAACAATTACATCGACCCCTTGATTTTTCCAATCAAGAAGAAAATACGTGTGCCACTAGTACACCCAATTACGCATTGCGCGATATCTTGGTTGATCAATCAGAGGCAATCCTTATAGGTGTTGGGGGATATGGACTTCCTCCTTCACCACTCGATCCTTATCCACCTCCTTCAGGAGGAGAGTCCTCTGATGAGGACAACTCATCGTCTGAATCTTCTCAAACCTCTAACACTCCATGGAATCCAGCTATAATGGCTAATCAAAATAACCCTGTCAGGCCTTGGCTTGAAAAAGATGTTGTGGCAGTACCAGTACCCCAACATCCTTTACCCAAAGATCTTGAAAAATGGTTGCCCAAGTTTGATCTCGATTCTAAGCAATCAACCAAGGATCATATAAAAAAAATAATGTTGGTTGTTAGGCTGAGAAATGTTGAAAATGAAGATGTTGTTTGTAGGTTGTTTCCCCATACCTTCGAAGGAAATGCTGCCACATGGTATTTTGCACAACAACCCCAAACTATTGTTTCCTGGGATACGTTTGAATTGTTAGAAAAGTTCGTGGATGACAAATCTTCAGAAGTTCTAGTTATGGAATTATCCAACATGAAGATGAATCCCAAAGAAAACGTCAAAGACTTTAATCAGATATTCCTTACACTTAAAAATAAGATCCCTATAGATTCCATGCCTATTGAAAACATGGTTATTTCTTACTATGCTAAATCCCTACATCATAATACAACTATGTGGGTTAAAAGGTATAAGAAAAATACGTTATTAGAATCTTTTGAAGAGGATATCCTCATTGATAAGGACATTCTCAGTTTGAAGGATAACATAAACCCTGAAGCTGAATCAACTTCTTCTTCTAAGAAGAAGATAGAAATTATCACCCAACCTCCTTCAAATAAGAAAGAGAAAGAACCTTTAGATTCGGAGAGCTTACATAAAGCTTTTCAAAAATTATCTAATCAAGTTATAGATTTGAAAATATTTGCAGAGGAAGGATCTTCAAGTAAACGAAATTATCGACCACCTTTTAGGAGACCGCTTCCAAATCCTCCAAATAGATCAAACCCTATGACTGAAGGTCTAAGTTTAGAAGGATTACACCATGATATACAAGACATATTAGATGAAGTTGAGATTTCTGTTGCTGCCCCACCTGAACATCAAAATGATGCAGAAAATGAGGATGAAGAAACACCTGATGAAGGAGACTCATCTCCCCTAGTTTTTGGGTGTCTTTCGGACAATATTTTTCAAGCTAACTTCGAAACTGTCCATAATAACCAACATCCTTATAATACTCGTATTAAAGGTGAGTCTAAATATCAAAACAAATATGCATCTGAAGAAATTATGAATACAATATCAAAACAATCAAGACATGTTGAAACATCCAAAAACTTTGCTTTCTTTGATCTAGACTATGATCCTATTGAGGATCTTAAGAGATTAAAAGAAAATATATCAATTTACGAGTTGCTTAATTTTCCTCCCATCCAACAAAAAATGATATGAAGCATAGGCAACAGTAAAAATAAATATCCTCTAGACAAAAACTCGACAGAGAATAGTATTAATAAAAGGAAGGATGTTGTAGACAAAAAAGTACCTGAAGACTATAATAAAAAGAAGGATACTCTGGATAAAAGCGTAGGAAATCTAGATCAAATATCCTTAAATACAAATGATAAAAATAAGCAGACTTCTTCTCCCACACCACGAAAAAATTTACCACCATTTTTGTTAACATTTGAAATCTTCAATATAAATGTGCATAATTGTATGGTGGATTCTGAGGCTTCATCGAATGTGATGCCTTTTTTGGTTTGTCAAAAGATCAATGCTGATGTTAAACCTTCTGATTTGAAAATCATTTAGCTAGACAAAACTAATGTCATAGTGGTCTATTATCTTAAAGATGTATTGATTAGCTTATCATCTAACATGAAATTCCACCAGGTAATCGACATGGTAGTCGTTGATATTCCATAGGTATATGGCATGTTCTCGAGCAGAGATTGGTCTGAGAAACTACATGGTTATTTTTCCACAGATTGGTCTCATTTATGGTTACCAGTAAATGGTCAGTGAAACAAGCTTAGAATTAATAGGGAATGTTATCTAAAATACACTGTTACAGATCTAAATGATTGAAATGAATCTTTTGTCCCCAGTTTGAATGCATTAGAAAGTCAAGGTATGAACACATTCTTTGGAAATTTTGTTGCTGAACTTTCTACTATTGCAGACTCGAATAAACAATCTGAAATATCAGTTTGCACTCAGGTATCAACCCCTAAAAATGATGTAAATATTATAAATAGTTGTGAGAATGATGAAATTTGGCCTTTAGACTTTGATGGGTCAAAATCATGTGAAGGAGMTGGTGTTGGTTCTTTATTGATCTCACTTTTAACATAAGTTCTATTCCTAGATCTAGTAATTCTAAAGCAGATTTGTTGGAAAATGTAGCATCAAAGTTATTACCTSCTGAAGGATTCTCTCCTAATTCATTTTATGTTGAATTAATGTTCATGCCATCAATTCTGAACAATATCACAAATTGGCAGGTGTTCGACGATGATCAATAGATTATAAATTTTCTGCATATGGAAGATACTTTTGAAGATGTTGTAATTGATGAAAAAAATCATGATGAAAATCTCCATGACTTTTCGATAATATATAATCCTCATTTGGATGAAAGCTCATTTGACATGGTAAACTCTATCCCTAAATATGTCGTTAGATTAGAAATGTTTTATGATTTACATGACAAATTTAGGGGAGTGGTTAATTGTAAAATGAATAATTCCTCTCCATAATATGAAACTGTAAATTTAGGAACGCAGGATAACCCTTAAAACATTAATTTGAGAAAAGGGTGTACTCCACAAGAAAGATCTGCATTTATTAAATTGTTTAAGGAATTTAAAAATGTATTCACTTGTACATATGATGATTTGAAAACATTTGATCCAAACATAATACAACATGTAATCCCCATGAAGCCTCAATCCCAACCACTTCAACAAAAACCAAGGAAGATGCACCCTAAGTTATAGCCCACGGTAAAAAAGGAACTGAATAATATGTTTATAGTTAAGATCATATTTCCTTTCCGGCACACCCAATGGGTGTCCAACTTAGTCTTGGTAAGAAAAAAAAACAGAGAAATACGACTTTGTGTCAATTTTGGCAACTTAAATGGAGCCTCTGATAAAGACAATTATCTCATTCCACCCTTGTAACAGATCCTACAACAGGTATCTGGATCCGAAAGAATTTCATTATTAGATGGTTTTTCTGGATACAACCAGGTCCTAATGTCTCCATCGAATCAACTTAAAACTACATTCCATACCCTTTGGGGCACTTATGCTTATCACAAAATTAATTTCAGACTAATTAATGTAGGGGCCACTTTCCAAAGGGCCATGGATACCTCTTTTCAGGGACTTATAAATCAATCAATGGATGTTAAATTAGATGATGTTATCCTATTTTTGAATAATAAAAAAGACCACTTATCTCACCTTAGGAGTGTGCTAGAACGTTGTCATAAGTATGGTATTTCATTATACCCCAAGAAATCAATTTTTGTTGTTGATCATGGAAAGTTTCTTGGATTCATAGTATCAAAATATGGAATGATGATATATCCATAACGAACTCAAGACATAGCCAACCTTTCCCCTCCATCATCCAAAACATCCATGCAATCTTTTCTTGGTAAAATAATTTTTGTCAGATGTTTTGTTCCTAGTTTTTCTGAGATGGTTGGACCCCTGCAAAACATGATAAAAAAGGACACTCTCTTTAGGTGGGGATCACAAGAAAACCTGGATTTTAATTCTATCAGAAAAACTATAATAGAAGCTCCATCATTGATGAGTCCTAATTTTTCCAAAGACTTTACTCTCTATACACTGGCGTCAGATAGATCATACGTTGTTGTACTCACCCAGAAAAACAATTATAATAATGAAATCCCCATTTCATTTATGAGTTATGCCTTTAAAGGAGCATAATTAAATTATCCCACGGTTGATTAGAAAGCATTTTCTATTTTTAAAGCAGTAAAACACTTTATATCTTATCTCTTGAAATCTATAACTAAGGTTATTGTTCCTTACCCCACGGTGAGAAATTTATTAGTTCAAAAAGAGCTTGGGGAAAAGGGGGCTCATTGGATGACCTCTCTTCAAGAATACAATCTCAAAATTAATCCAGTATGAATTGTTAGGGGTCAAGGTCTTTGCAAATTAGTGGTTGATTCAGTTAATTTACTTGACAATGAACTATTAGTACCAGACGCGTCATTGCATCATGAAACACAAATCTGTTGTGCACAAACCATGCTGAATTCCTGGTATAATGATATTAAGTTTTATTTGACACATGGAACCACCCCTCAAAAACTCAATCCCAAAACAGAAGAGCACTAAGACTCATATCTTCCCCTTTTCAATTAATTAATGATGTGCTTTTCATGAAAAGTTTTCATGGTGTATTCCTACGTTGCCTAGAAAAGGAAGAATTTGAAAACGTTTTGACTGAATTACATTTAGGTGATGTTGGAGGTCACTTTGGCGGTGAAACAACCAATCAAAAAGTCCTTAGAGCTAGGTACTATTGGCCCACTCTATTTAAACATGCTCATTCCATGGCCCGCAAATTCACAATATGTCAAAAGTTCATAGGACGAGTCAAGAAAGTCGCATTCCCTTTGCAAACCATTACAATTGATACACCATTCTAGCAATGGGGTATGGATATCATAGGTCCAATTAACCCATCCTCTTCATAGTAGCACAAGTAAATTCTCATGGGAAAAGACTACTTTACCATGTGGTTTGAATCCATGCCTTTAAGAGTAGTCAACACTAATCAGGTGATTTCATTCTTAAACTCTGATATCATCACATGTTTTGGGATACTAGAATGTCTAGTTTTCGACAATGCTTCTTATTTTTCCTCATTGGACATGAACTTTTATGCTTTAGAAAAAGGAATCAAGTTAAAATATTCTGCCAGTTATTACCCCCAAGGAAATGGCCTAGCTGAATAAACGAACAAAAATCTTATTAAAATCTTGAAAAGAACAATATCGAATAATCATAAAAATTGGCACACTGCTTTGTATAATGCACTATGGGCTGACAGGGTCACCCCAAAGGAATCCATCGGTAATTCCCCTTTATTCCTTGTGTATGGAAGAGAATCTATCCTTCCTCCCAATGTCCTGTTACCGACACTTCAGTCATCTGAGAAGGTTCAGGAGGAAGAATGTCCCACCTTGGAAAGTCGAATAAACACTTTAATTAAACTGGAAGAAACCAGAATGCAAGCTAAACAAAAATTAGATTAGCATCAACAAATTGTTAAACGGTGGTTCGACGCAAGTTCATCCTTCGATAGAAAATTCAACGTAGGAGATTTGGTCCTCAGGTGGGATAAAGCACATGAGGATAAAGGGGAACACACAAAGCAGGGATGATTTTGAGGATGAAAATTTATTTTAAAGTGTAGAAACCTTGGCGAATATTACTAATCCTTCATATGCCAACTATAAATGTTTGGCGATATTTTTGTAAATTTTTTTAAATTTCTAAGGATTTTATATAGTTTGTATAAAATTTTGGTGATTTTTAAGGTAAAATAATTTTATCCTATAGAATTTAGGTGAAATGTTTTTGGAATAATGAATATTGTTTTGGGATAAACCATGGAAAATTAACCCATGAGAAAAATTTAGCCCCTAAAATCATCCCTGACACCAAGTTCCAAAATCTGTGGTTGGGACCATTTGTTATTGCAGAAAAATTAGGTCCTATCTCCTTTTGTCTTCAAAACTTAGAAGACAAACCAAACACATTTCCAGTGAATGGGAAGGCCCTCAAAAATTATTTTGATTGATTAGATAAGATCAAATACTCTATAAATATTCCATGTACTATACAATTTTGTTTTCTTTGATTGGTGTGTTTAAATTTTTCTATTTTTTTCTATCTGACTGAATTATTTCTGATCCAAGAACAATTGTCAAAGAGAATTTTCATTGCAAGACATATAATAGGAATGCAATTTGAAATAGTTCAAACAATTTATGATACTAAGGTTAAGTATCATATAATTGATCAGTTGAGTACTATGAAATCCTAAATGGTCTTTTTCAAAGTATTAACCCTGAAACATGTCGAGATATTTGGGAATCATGATTATATTTAGACTTTTTACACCATCCTTGTTCTTAAAAGATAACTTTTAAGAACTTCCCCATCCTCTAGATGATTTCTTAATTAAAATCTAAAATACCTTAACCATGATAAAACTTCTAGTTCTGAAAGAAAATAAATGGAAATCAGTAATATAAATGTCCTATAATCAATCTCTAGTATCACCCCACTTTTATTGTCAGCTTTAAAGTATCTAAATTATATCATTATAAATGGAATAAGAGGGTTGAAAGCACTTAAGTGTGGGAAATGTGTGTAAACCTGCTGGGGTACTAAACAAGACTGCTGGCAGCGGGTAAATGCACTCATGATACCAAGACAACTTCGTCGGGGTATTGAACAGGCTTATTGGCAGCGAAGCAATGTCAGGTTAGGAGATAGCAGGTATGTTCTTATAAGTCAACATTCTATGGGAGTATATATGTCATGAATAAACAACTATTGGATGGGATTAAAGTACTTGAGTGGGTTAAATGGCATCCCTGTCGGGGCTATGAACGCCTGCTGGAAGCAGTGGCTCTGTCAATGGTATTGAAGTCATTTTTATAAACATCGTTAGCCTTTGATCAAAACATACCTTCAGGTTATAATCCTCTATAAAAGCATTCCTTTTCTTCTTTTCTAGTTATAATCTTGGCAATCATTTTTGAATCTGAGCTAATCTTAATATTGTGTGATCTTAAAGTGGGTTTGTTTCAAAGCAACTTAAAATCATATCCAAGTCTTATTATTCTTCCCTTAGATGAAAGTTTGACAATTCAAAGATAACTGCTTCACCCAGTGAGTCACCATAGTTGGAAACCAAACCACCATCTCGTTTTGTGTCTCATTGATTTTTGAAATAAAAAATTGATTCTTATGCTCACTACCTAGTATGTCTATACATGTCATATTGATTGTGTTTCTTAGGTTTGAGTATTAGTGTTAATCAGTCATATTTGGATTTATATTGTTTGTGTGATTTTATAGTTATAATTTATTTATTGTGTTTTCTCTATTGATCAATTTCATGACTGTAAAGCATGAAATTGAAGTCCTCCTCTTCTTACATATCGTTGACTAAAATCTTGTGGTAATATGCCTTTGCATAGGTTAAAGGTGATTGTTTGTTTTCTTCAATTGAAAGTCCAAACCAAAAGGTTTGAACTAGGTTTTATTGATGGCCATATGAATCATTTTAAAAATCTAAAAATAACTTATAACCTAAAGGAGAATTGGCCCCGATACGAAATATGTGTGATTGATTTGATTTAATCAAACCTAAAACTACAAACTAGTTAAAACTCACGAAGGAACTTGGTTCCATTAAAATCTCTCCTCTCTGAATATCCTAAATGCATCTCCTAACACTTGACAGTGTCATATCAAAATACAATGCTAAGTAAAGCTCATTTAATAAATTGATCGATTAGTTATCCTTTGAATTATTACCTTACAATTGTATTGATGTTCTTGATTCCGGGTTAGTCATTCGTGGCAAGTAACGAGGGTTTCATGAATCTAGTGGATTTGAAATTTTTGTCTTCTGGTTTTTCAGAGATAATAAAAACTCAGAGTGGGAAATAATGGTAGCACCGCCTCAATTCCTTAGATGTTGGTTTATCACCAGGTATTCCATATTAGTCTCTTCAACTGTTTATGGGTTCGGGTTTTTGCAAGCACATGGTTCTTGTTTTGATGAACATTGTTGTTGTTTCTTCTGGTCCACCACCTACGAGCTCATGGCCCCCGTAGTTAGGATGGAGACGAATGGCTCACAAGCTTTGTTGTCTCAGGATGACATGGTGGATAGTCTGGTTCAATTCAGTTGGGTAAACTTTATCCAATCCTTCAATGGTTTTAATATAGAGGTTGTCAAAACTTTCACCAAGACATTTGATGGAACCAGGGCCAAAATAGGTGATATTCATTTGCATGTTACCAAATAATTCGTAGCTAAGGCGACTAGTTTACCTTATGAGGGTGATTGGTGGTTCAAAATCATGAAAGTAACCAACATTCCCTAGCATTCTCTATTGGTATTAAGGAAATCACCCTACCATGTAAAAGGTATGTCGATAGAACTGTTTAAAACCTATTGGCATGGTTTATTGTTGATCATAAAGAAAATTTTCACCTGTGAAGGAAGTTACGAGTTAGTGTTCTTGTTCCACATACGTCTGTTAATGATGTTTAAAGGATTCAGTTTGAACGTGCCATTTTAATTGCTTAAGAGCCTATGAAAGATGTCAAAATGTTATCAAAGGCCGAACCCCAAACCTGAGTCTAGTTTATTTCACCATGGTTTAATTCACATTTTGGTCAATTTCCATTTGGTTAGCACACGAGACACCTCGCAATATTTTCTCGTAAGGAATGGATTTGTACCCCTGCAAATTGATATTGCCACCCAATTAACTCAGGCTACTGAGGAACCTGTTTCTCCAAAAACTTCGTCTCATTTACTTAATGATTTTCGAATCAAAGTTCAAGTCCAAAATGACTCTGTAATTTCACCCGGTGATCAAGACGAGATTCATTCTATAACCAGGATGGCATCCAAAAAATGTTATTTGATGCCTAAGAAACCCTTATAAGAGGTCCTCGATGTCAGTGTTTCATGGAAACCTACACGGGAGACCTAGCTAAAGAATACACAAAAAAAACTTATCAATAAAAGGAAGAGAGATGCACAATGAATAATGAGAATCAATGTATATTATGATCTAATCAATGAGTGAGTGATATTCACTCATATAGGCAATGCCATCCTATAATAGTAATGCATGCATAATAGTGATGGTCTAAGATTAGAAAGTCTAAAATAGAACTAGTCAGTTAACTCCCACTGAACTAGTGTTACTCCCATTGAACTTGTGTGCCGAAAATAGAAATTTCTTCAACACCCCCCTTGAACATCACTATGGAGTAAAAAATGAGTCCCGGCTACTAGGAAATATTAGGTACTAATGTACAATTCAATTAATGAACACTAAATAAAAGTGAGGAAAGAGGGAAAACCGCGAGGGAACAAAACCCCCCCTCAAAAGAAAATGTATCAAAAGAAGAAAATGGAAGTTGCTAGGCAACTGTGTTCTTCACTACAAGACGATCCTGCAAAGTCTGAAACTTCTTCTCACTAAAAGTCTTCATGAATATGTAGAAATATTTATGGATCTAATGATGTCCTTTATCAACCTATCGGGCCTTGTACCTCTTGATCCTGTGGACCCATCTGCACCTAAAAATATTCCTTTCTTGTGGAAGTGGAACCATATGCCAAGTCTAATTCTCTAGGAGAGAGTCATGTTCCTCCTACATGGCTTCTTTTCATAATGGATTTCCCACAACCTTATTGTAGGTTTGTGGATTAGTATATTGAACCATATAGCAATGCATGGGCATCACAGGTTCTGAAGATGAAAGTACATGAGAAGGCTCCTCATGCTGAGATCGAGTCCTCCTCGAATCCAATGGATTCCCTGCAAGGATACCTGTTGCATGAAGTGTGAATTGTGCCTTCTTGGGCATCTGCTGAAGCTTCAACGTTGGCTTCTTATATGGATGTGCTATTTTCTTATTTCCATGTATAGAATCTGAGTGTATGGAATCATCTTTGATGTCTTAAACTAATGGAAGCACAGGAGTATATGCATGTTACAATGGAGGTGCATGCAAAGTACTCTCCTTATGTGTAAGTATAATAGAGGAGTCATCGTCAGAAAACTTAGTGAATTTATACAACCTTGACTTGTGATCCACCTCACCAATTTCAATGATGGAATTGTCATGCATGTCAACCACTAAAATTGAATCTGATGTAAATTCAACCCTTTTACATTTCTAAGTGATATGATAAACTAAGAGAAGATCCATAGAAATCTTTGGAACATGTAAAACATTCTCAAAACTGCCATTGTGGAGTTCCACTCTCCCTTCTCCTGCTACTGTTACTGGAGTATCATCCCCCATGAGAATAGGGGGTCTTGAGCATGGACTCAAAGAAGAGAAAACTTCCTCTTTCGCTGCCATATGATGGGATTCACCAAAATAGATAATTCATGAATCAGATGAGGAATTAATTGCAACCAGGGCATGATGATTATATTTCTTAGGAGCAAGATCTTTTTCCTTTTGCTTCTTGACTCCCTCTAGAATTAAGTTTCCAAGGTTGTTCTATTGAAGTGCCTATGCCATAATATCGATCTATTTATTCATGCATGTGGATTATTCATGATTCGGTTTATTGCAGTAATTGCACTGCTTTACCTTCTTCTTCTTCTTGGAATCTGAAGAATCTTTGGAACCTGAAGAATCGTTAAAGGGTTTGGAATATCCCTCCTTCTCTTTTTGTTTCTCCTTCCCATTTTGTTTGGATGATCCTTTTCCATCATGAATGGTGAGTGCATGTGCTTTGGGATCCTATATGAGGCCCATATGTATGAGTTTTTTCTTCTCTTATGTGAGAGACTCAATGAACTGAGCCATCATAGGCATTTTCCAATTTTCTCCAAAAAGACATCTGCCAGAATGGAAATTGGAGACATATTTTGGTCCTAGCTTGGCCAAGATTGTTAGAATAATTTTTTTTTCTTGTGTAGACTTGTCAATACCATATTCACCCAATATCAATAGAAAATATTTAAATTTAGTAAAAAAATCATGTATATTATCAAAACTTTTAGGGTCTAAGGTATTCAACTCTACCTCAAGCATATGACCACGCATCTCATCCTTCTTTCCAAAGAGTCCTTCCAAGGTGGTACATATATCATTTGGAGTCTTGCATGTGGCAACATGAAACCATAAATCCATGGAGATTGACTGAAGAAGTAGTCCTGTGGCCTCACCCTTACGTTTCGCCCATCTAGTCTTCTCAAGCACTGATGTAGGCTCTGTTTCTGTTGCCATCATCAAATTATACAATCCTTTTATTTTGAGTTGGAATGCGGCCTTCAGATTCCATTCAAAATAGTTGTATGGTGTGAGTATTATCACCATAATTGATTGAAGAAGTTGCATCGCCTCCATCCCTACTATTTATTCTGAAAAAATCCTGAAAACCCAGATCGTGGATTCCACGATATGACTGATGGTGCTATGATGTGGGTTTTGGATATTTTTGGTGAGCATGAGCATCCCTATGTTATATGTCTTTGGTCCAAATTTCAGCCCGACCCAGATCATGAGTTTCAAGATATGGCTATTTTACTGCAGAAAACCAATTTTTGGAGGGCTGTTGAATCGTCACACCCTGGAGAAGGATAAAGTGCGACGATGCTGAATTGTTGCACCCTAGTGAAGGAAACAGTGTAATGATTGTGAAAAATTGAATCGTCTCACCTCAGATGAAGAAAACAGTGAGACCGCCGCACCCTTCAAAAGGGATAGGCCGCGACGATTCCAATCGTCACACCTTTCGATAGTGATAGGCCATGACAATTGCAGAAACTAGTTTTACTCAAGGACTCTTTTTCTCTTCTCTGGATTTTTTGGGTTGCCCCAAGCATTTTGGCTATGATACCATGTCAGTGTTTCATGGAAACCTGCGCAGGAAACCTAGCTAAAACATACACAAACAAAGCTTATCAAGAAAAGGAAGAGAGATACACAATAAAGAATGAGAATCAATGTATATTATGATCTAATCAATGAGTGAGTGATATTCACTCATATAGGAAAGGACATCCTATAATAGGAATGCATTCATAATAGTGATGGTAAAAGATTAGAAAGTCTAAAATAGAACTAGTAAGTTAACTCCCACTGAACTACTGTGCCGAAAATACAAATTTCTCCAACACTCAGTCATTTAAGAGATGAGACGTTAATTGTTGTTGGACACTCACAACCTTCGATACCAGTAGTCAATGAAAAATTTAAAGGGAAAGGAAAAAAAATTAGGCAAGATGTCTATGATACTGATTTTGGAAATAAAAGATGTGAATGAATCCTGTCAAGAATGACAAGGAAAAAACATAAACAGGGGGGTAATATTGTTCCAACAATTGTAATAGAAGAATTAAACTATGTCGAGAGTGTAAGCCTGAACGCAGACATGGATGATCCTCCATGGTATGATTTTTTTTCAAACTTACCTATGTTCCTTTAGAAATGTGAGGGATTCGTAGGAATCTAGAATGATTTAAAGACTATAATGACACAGTAAAAGACCCCAGACTCAAACCACAAGCAACCTCTCCCAGATCTGGAACCTGTATATTGTGATGAATGTTTAACATGGATTCAGAGATACTACAAAGACAACCCATACTTGCAAATGTGTCTTAATCAGATGTTAATGCAAAATAGATATCTTGAAAGCGAAAATCGAGATTCAGATATGAATTGCAACGAACACTTCCTAGGGCAAAAATAAGATTAAGAAAATCTGGGGATATCATCATTAAGCATTCAACTAATATCAATGTTGTTATGAGTTCAGAAATGCATGATTCTTCCTTTTCAAATGTTTGATTTGGTAAATAAATTTGTGGTTTTTTTTAATTATTTTGATTGGTTTGTTAAAGCATGGTTTGTTACACGATTTTTAGACTAGCTACAAAATCATAGATTCTGTAGCTTGTCTTAATTTAGTTAATGACATTTTAAATTTGATTTTAATTTTATTTTTCAGGTCTCAGAATGAATGGGAAGATATCTTGTGTACTTCTTGGTTAATGAAGATCATGAAGTACTTCTATTTAGAAGTAGGATATATTTTAATTCTGAATATATTTTGAATGATTTTTATAAAAAACTTTCATAAGTTGTTATAAACATTAGTATTAAAAAACTCAGATTAGTATGTAGTTTTAAAAATACTCTATTTTGAAGATTTTCCTCTATCATATGGATATGGGGATTACTATTATTTTTGTTTAAATACTCCTGATTTTGGGAGTAATAGTGGTGTGAAAAGTTTAGGAGTTGGACTCATGAATACTTTATTGAAGGATATAGAATCGTGCTTTAACCAAGGATTTTTGTCCTGCAAGTTAAAGATCTTATTTCATATTATAATATCTTAATGTTATGGTTTATATTATTCATAGTAATCAATTATGAATTGATGTAAATTATCTTTAGTCTATTTCTTCAATTCATGATTAATTATTATCATATGTATATCAATTCTTTCAATCCTTTTTTTTTTAAGTAAAAAAAGGGCAGAGCCTATTGCATTAACTTTTCAAAAAACATATACACCTGGAATGCCAACTATCTCATCGGGTTAACAAAAACTGGGACAGCCAACCTCCTATACAGTCTCTGGCAAAAAAACGGGTTGCCATCTGCTTTGCCTGAAGGAAACCAAGACATCTGGCAACCCTCAGTCTGAGAATACTTCCTTATTCTTTGAATTACAACATAATGAGACTTAGATAGAACTAGAGCCCTGGCTCTAAGTAAAACATAAATTATAACCATAACCATTAACTGTAACAATTACCCAGTGGTCCCTGCATTGTCCATGTCATCATCTTCTTCCTTCTTTCCTGCCTTGGCTAGCAACGCGAAGGGTTGTGCGCACGTCTGTTTAAGGATAAATTAGTTAGTGCGGACACAGACCAATCTCCCCAGATCCACCTGGATCTGGAACAAACCGTGACAGAATACTACTCTTTCCCTAGATCTAAAGTATTGAATGGACAAGAGAAAAAGGATGATGTACTTACTTTATAAAAGCTCTCCTTTATCTCTGTTGTTCCTCGCTCTGCTACGATGCTCTTGCATCGTCCAATCACAACAACACAAACCAATCACAGCAAAGACATTAATATATTCAAAA
>JASDQU011377220.1:24513-35591 GCA_032191745.1 Picea mariana
TATCAAGTCCAAGATTTCCTTGGATCTATTGTCACTGCTTGAGAAAGATCCTTTAATATTTTTGCCAAGGGCACAACCTTTGCAAACACCTTTATGCTGAATTTGTATTTCTGGTAGACCTGTTACTATTTTCCCTAGAGCTGGGAGAGCTCTATAATGAATGTGAGCAAGTCTTGTATGCCATAGCTCACTCAAGCTGACAATGTCATGTAGTAGGGCCTGGACTGGTTTGATGGTTAATCTGTATAAGCTGTTTTCTCGGACGCCAATTACCTTGGCAGAACTTATATGAGAGTCTTTGTGCCATGCAAGGACTCTTCCTTCTGAGAAGGTAATCTTGTAGCCCTTGTCTTCCAAGGCAGAAATAGAGACAAGGTTCCTCTTCATTCCGGGTACATATAGTACTTCCTTTAATTGAAGCTGCATATCTGAGTCTAGTTGGAAGGTAGAAGTTCCAACTCCTCTCACATTATATCTGGCATCATCTCCAAGGACAACATGTAGACGTGTCTCTTTCTCAACGAAATGTGTTAGAACTTAGGTGATCCCTAAGACCGGTCATGTCCCTGGAGGCACCACTATCAATTAACCAAGTATTATCATTAGTAGGAACCATACTTGAGAGTGCTGAGATGTTGATGTCTTCATTTCTTTGAGGTCTTGTCTTCCTGGAACTGAGTTTGCTTGAGTCATCAAGCTTGCCTCCCATTATGATTTTGCTCATTTTTGGATTCTTCACAAACCCTTGTCAACTAGGCTAGAAAACCTAACGGCTAGGCTAGGCTAGGCTATCACTTTTAGGTTTTGTTGGGCTTATGACTGCCAACAATAAGCCTTTGAAGGATATGATAGCCCTGGTAAGCTGAATAGCTCCTTCAAGGAGTTGCAGGAACACAATTCTGAAATTTTCTGCAGAAATCTGTGAAACCCTAGAAACCCTAGGGCCAAAAAGTCACAATGCTCGGAATTGCAGTTTGAGACTTGCTGGAGGTGCGTTGAACGAGGTCGTACACACATATGCCCTTTTTTATCCCCAATGTCCAAGTGCCAAGTGCTGAAAACCCCCAGAAAGGTAGTCCGTATGGAATTTCTGGAAACTCTAGGAGGGTTGTACGGTTTCTGTAGGAGAGAGAGGATGGCTGAAAGTTGTTTGTGCAATGGGTTCTTCAAGACCTATGCTCTGATGCCATGTTGATTTTTCAATAAGCAAGGTTTAAGCATGAAGTTCATTCCTTTTTAGCATTTAACTTAAACGATAAACAATTATGTTGCANAACACCATGCACAAGAACACAAGAAGTATCTTGGGAAACCCTTCTCAACAAGGGAAGAAAACCCAGCCAAATCCTTTGCTATATTCTTCAAGAGAAAGACCTTCACCACCAAGAAAACCTAGCACACAAGAGGGTGCTTGCAAACCCTAGAAGACTAGCACCCATGAGAGGTGCACACTTTTCCCAAGAAGACGTACTTGCTGAAATTTCCAAACTCACACAAAAGATATGATTCCTCAATGGGGAATTTACCTTTACTTATATTAGACTTGACTTGTCAACAAAAGTGTCTATTGGCACAACAAGGTCGACCTCTCTATCTCATAATATAATTAATATTAACCAAGTTAATTATGTTTTACATTAATTATCAATTACATTAAGGTGGGGCCGACCTGTACCCTTTACATTACAATTAGGGTTACAGGCAGGTCTGTTTCTTGAACAATATAGCAGGTCATACACCCAGGGCATACACCCACTAGTGCTCAACCACTAGGGGCACATCCATAGGGATGTCCATACCTATGGCTCACTGCATTACACAGAAGAACCACTTTCACTAGAGCTCAGCCACTAGGATCACATTCACCTGTGCTCGTCCACAGGCACGTCCACTCAACATATCTTCTTTCCCACTGCATTACACAGGAGAGACATCTGGAGTTCATCATCTCAACTTTTTGCTGTGAGGAGGCTAATACATCATCTTCATCTATGTCTCATGACAATGCACCCAACTCTATGGGAATTCACACGTTCACCTTGTGCTCAGCCACAAGCACGTCCAACTCTGCAGATCTCCTTTCTCGCTGCGTTACACAGGAGAATCATCTGGAGTTCTTCTCAACTCTCTGTAAGGAGGAGGCTATCTCTACGTTCCAGCTCTGTCTCAGATAGGAACCACACACCCCTCTCAGGGGCTCTCTCTCAGGCTTGTGTCCTGGAGAATGTCTCACGTAGCTGTAATCATCAACACTCTCTTCTTCTTGTATAACTTGAAAATCTATTTGGACTAGTCATGGCACATCAATGTATGGCTTGACTACATATTCTCCATAGTATGCAAACCCTCTTGTTTGTATATCCTTTACTTCATTACCCATTGGATTGATAGTGGTCTTGGTGCACCATCCCATCTATTTCTAAAGTTCATCTTACACTTTACTTAGGGATAACCCCTTTGTGCTGGAGGAAAGCCAGCCTAAAGTGAGAGGAAGGGTTGCTGTGGTAACAATGGGCAACCTTCCTGAGTTCTCCTATGGTTGCACTTGTGTTTCAAGGTTTTATCACTTGGTGTGCAGGTTTCGGAGGTAACAGGTAACATACCTGCTGAGATTCTCCAACAATGCTCTCTCACAAGTAGCAGTCCATTCCATACACGGATCTGGAGAGTCTCAGATGCATAGTTCTGATACCATGTCATAATTTTACATCCACATGATACACAAATCTGCACTCAAAGAATTTATCCTACAACTAAATAAAAAATGCTGCAACACCAATCAAAGCTTTAGATTTGTATAAACAAGATTGCTGACTGGAAAGCTCAGAAGTGCAAACACCGCATATCAAGAGATGAGATCAGCCTTGCAAAAGATGAAATTGGATCTACACAAACAATAGCATGAATGTAGTGGATTTTAGTAATAACAACAACAACAATTAAGGGACCTAACCTAAAGGACACAACTGTTCACCTTCAAGTAGTCAATTCTTATAAGTGTACCATCACCAGGGGTTGCATCATTCATATATCTCATTCATTCATATATCACTTATATATTTATTATCCTTTATTGATTTCAACTATGTTTCATTCCTATGTTGGATATTTTTGTGTATATGAGCTATTGTTCATTACATTGGTATCAGAGTCCCTTCTTGGGCACTTTCACTGATCTGGCTTTTTGCCACACATTTATCAAAGTTTCTCTGATCTACCACAATCAGGGTTTTGGCCATTTAAAGTTCAGAATTTTGTTAAAGAAAGATTATTCTGCTGCAAAATAAAAAACTAATCAATGAATCATTGTTGAAAAATTTAAAAAGATTGAAGCAAGAAGAAGAAGAAGAAGAAGAAGTCACAATAAGAAAAATTACAACAACTTACTAGCAAGGAACCATTGATCAATAGTGGAATAATGATCGATTTAGTTGAATTAGAGAAGTCATTAGATGTGAAAATCCAAACCATGAAGAACGGAACCAATACAGATCCAATCAACATCAAATATCAAAAAGATGCAAATCCAATTGAAGTAGGGACACCGGTAGACGTTGACGTACAAACAATGGATACATAAATCCTACCAAATCCAAGTGTCTCTACTTATCAAATATCAATGATTAATGGAGCAACACGAGTATACGAAAAAGACAATACTAAAAGTGAATTAAGAAAACTCTAAAGTTATGATAAGGAAAAATCATAATACAAGGACATCTTGTTGACATCCTAATCACAAGAGCTGACACTATAATCAATCAATGTATCATAATTGGTTTGAACAAAATCAATATATGAAGTATATTTTGATGAAGATCAGTTCCAGTTCAATTTGGTCTTAAAATAGCAGTCTTTCTTGGAATCACAATACAAAAAAATCAATCCAAGAACCTTATAAACACAGTTCCACAGATGATCGAACTAGGCTGGACTGAACATTAATATGACAATTCTGTTCATTACTTGGAAGATTGTATTGCCTCATTTCATTGACTATGACAACGTCATGACCAGAGTATCATGTGAAAGAATTACAAGCAAGAATGAAGACTTAACTTTTTATGATTCCAGGACAAAACATCTTGAATGGAGAGGCAATGTAGTAATAATAATAAGGGACCTAACCTAAGGGACACAATTGTTCACCTTTTTGGCTAGTCAATGCATATAAGTATACCTTCACAATGCATTGTATCAATCATATATCTTATTCGTTTATTTATCAATTATATATTTATTATCCTTTATGGATTTCAACTATCTTTCATTGCTATGTTGGATATTTTTTCATATATGGACTATTGTTCATTAAATAGACAGCAAGTTGCAATTGTGTGACAGCAATTACTATTTTCTCATTAACGCATAAGCAAAAGAAACACTTTCCTCAAGGGGCTACACTGACTTTTCACAAGCCTTAGGTACTCTTTTGGTAGAACCACTTTACTCAAGTTCACTATATATAAGCCTAACTAGTGTGCCCTCCCTTACTAAGTCAAATTTGGCAAGAGAGGAAAGAGCAGTTACGAAAGTAATGGCTAATAATATCCTTAATGAAAAGAATCATCCACCACATGCAACAAGGAATCTCTCTTCAAGGGATGCACCCTACTTAGCATGTGTAACTCCCATCATAAATGTGTCATAATGGGTAAGAGGAACCTGTCACAATTGTCATAGAATCTGTCATAACCTTACATTGACCAAAATAGGAGATGCCAAACATGATACGTATCAGGAATCTGTCATATGGGTGTAAGGGAATCTCTCTCATGTGGCACACCCATCCTATACTGAATTGCCTTCAATGCTCATGTGCCCTCTTCATAGGAGAACAACTTGAAGCAACCAAAAACTAACATAGCATACAATTTGGCCAAGGTGCGTCCAGTCATGATGGTCTTATAGTTATTAAGGTTGGAGGTGTCCTCGGATTTATTGATAGGAAGGATGATGTGTTGGGACAAGGGTATAGGGAAGCTCAAATTGAAATAAGTGACATCAGGTTGGAGGCCCTCTAACTCAGGAAATTTGTGAGCGCAGAGTGTCTGAATGGTCCTTCTTATAAGGCTAGGGGTGAAAAAGGTGATAAGAGGAGGCAATGGTGGGAGGTTGACTAGGGCTGTCATAGAGGGAGAAGGCCTAAGCAGCCTAGGTGGAGGGATTAATCTCCGAAGGAGGTTGCTTCTGAGCTAGAAGGGTGTGTCAAAGACTCAAAAAGTCTTGGGCATGGTGCATAGGGCCGAATGAAGTTCTCTCCTCCTAGCAAGCAAGAAGCTCCTTTTCTTCCTTGGAAGATAACGACAATACCTCTGAGTGTTTGGGATGAGATTAAAGATGGTTAGAAAGATTGAACTTAAGCTTCTTATGCATGACTTTGCAGTGTTCACCAAACCATTTGTTCTTGGGACAAGAGCCAGGAGGGTGACAGGGTCTAAGATAGTGGATTGTGTGTGGAAATGAGTTCTGAGCAGCTTCCCAAAGAATGTGTTAGGAAATATGAATCTGTATTGGCAAATCTTGGAAGGAACCACTTTGAGTTTGTGATATATTTATGCAAGACTATATATACATTCCATAAAAGTCTTAACAACAGGCTATATAAACTTTAGACTCTAGAGTTTAATAGGTTCCCATATTCACATTATTAGGCTTTTCTGTTCCTGAATTTAGCTTTACATGTTGGAATGTAATGGCCAAATGTTAGCAGCTGTTGTTGTAAATAAATGTGACACGTATGTCTAGATAAATAGGGAATATAGGTGTCAAGGAAGAAGTCAAATAAGTTAGATGATTCATGCACAGGTTGTATACTATATAGGTGCCAAGCAACACTATGAAATGTAAGGTCTCTTAAGACCTTTATAAGTGCATGTATCCTCCTCAGGAAATTTAGTTCTCTTCCTGCAATTAATGTATATTGCTATTTTCAGTTATGCAACTCTGCCTCTGTTTCTTTACCATAGAGAGCTTTAGATGCATGAGCAAGTGCTGTTGTTTCTTCTCATTCTTGAAATTCTGACATACATGGATGAAAAATTTAGCCAGATTCCGTCTCTTTTGCCTCCCTTGCCAATTTTCACCTACCCCATTGACTATTTTGGTCATTTGTGCATGTCAATAAATTCTTACTTTCTTCTCTATCTGTTACCTGCTAGTATATTAATTTTTTTTGTCCAGAAGCAGGAAATTACTTATTAGAAACTAATCAGCAATCATATATTTCTATGTATGGATTGTAGGTTCATACATGTGGTTTTCCGCCATTAGAGAATCGGGATGTATCTCTTTCAGTAACAGCAGGTCTTGATTTCTTTGGGGGTGGGAATCTGACAACGGAGGAAACTGTATCCTTTTGGACTTTTCTGGCAAACAAGCAGCTAAATATTTTGATTACTCTGATGGACTTATTTTTTTAAGCATTGAAAGTAAACTAATTGAAACTAGTAAATAGTTGTTCATTTAGAGTTCAAGCTGCTATTTGCTTCATTGACTGCATGTAGATCAGATTTGCTGATCTGGAACAGAAGGCATTGAATGACATGTTTGTCATTCTTTCTGATGTTTGGGTTGACAGTGCAGAGGTAATCCCTTTTCACCTCAAGGTTGTTTCAACCAAGATCCAATTTCGTTTAGTCAGAGAAAGCTGATGGATTGATGGTTCACTGTAGAAAAGACCATGGAAAAGTTAACTACAGTTTTGAATGGATATGAGTCGGTGGAAATTGTACCTTCTTTGTTTGTTCTCATGGGAAACTTTTGCTCTCGACCATGCAATCTTGCTTTCCATGATTTTCCGGACTTGCGGTGAGTGCCTATGGGTTTTAAAATGTTGAAGCATAATGTATCTTTGGATTGCTACTGAAGTCAATTCATATTTGTGAAATTCAAGGAAGAAGTTTTATTCTGGTAAACAATAAAATTTGGAGAAACTGATTGTACAACAAATACTGATATTTTGATCAGAACACAATTTGGTAAGCTCGGATCAATTATTGCTGAACATCCCCGCTTAAAAGAAGGGAGCCGGTTTTTATTTATACCAGGTCCTGATGATGCTGGTAAGGCATGAGAATTTTGCAAGAGTGCATGCTTTCCATATAGTCATATGAAGACTTACATTGTCTACTTAACTTTTAGATTAATATCACCTACTTAATTTTTATGTTGATTTCTCTCCATGACCCATAAAGTACATGCTATGATCTGATCATCTAAAATTTTACATGTTTTTAGCTTTGAATATATGATTAGCTAAAGACTTGCATCTTCTTTCCTTCCATTAGTTTTTTCTCTCGTGCTTTTTAGCTATAGATATAAGTTGTTGCAAGGTTTGAATTTCTATTTAGGTTTTCAGTTTGCAGTCTTTTCTGCTCTCCATTTCTTGTCAACCAAGCTTGTTTTATACTTAAAAGCACTTCTATTGACTTAGCAAAAGCAATGTTCCTTGTCTGCAGGTCCTGCAAATGTGCTCCCTAGGTGTTCTTTGCCAAGGTACTTTTCTGAAGAGGTTACTAAGCATGTTCCGAATGCTATCTTCTCCAGCAATCCTTGCAGGTAATTCAGTTCACTTTTTCTTATTCAGTTGAATAGGGAAAAATATGAATCGGTTATTATGTTTTATACATGATAGATGACTTCAATGACAATTATTACCTTGATTTATGGCCAGAATTAAATTTTACACACAAGAGATTGTCCTGTTCCGGCAAGATATGTTATATCGGATGCGTCGATCCTGTCTAATTCCTCCTTCGTCAGAGGAAACAAATGAGCCTTTTGAACATGTATGCTTCTTTTCCTTATATAAATTTTAAATGTCCATCTCTTAATTTTAGTTCAATAAACACAGAATCTTACTGCTTTTTTGTGGCTTGTCATGTTTGACTAGCAGTTGATCGCCACAGTAACTCATCAAAGTCATCTTTGCCCATTGCCTCTCATGGTGCAACCTATTATCTGGAATTATGACCATTGTCTGCGTTTGTACCCCACACCACACACGGTACATTGCTTTCTCTAATCTCCATAGATAACTGAATAGATGGGAACTACGCTATTTTTACTATATACAAACAAACTTGAACTACAATATTTTTACTGTACACAAACAAACTTGTTAGTGCACTGAAATCAAGGAAGACACATGCCACTTGTAGTTGTCATTAACTTGCGTATGGATCGCTTTTCCCTAACAAATAGTGGCCAAATCTTAAGGAATACATATGCTGGTGTGTAACTTAGTTGTATATGGTTATGTTTTCTTCTAACGTTTTGCAATGTGACTTATATTATCTGATAGGATGACTTTTGAGATATGATGGTTGGCATACTTGGTAAAGTATCATATTATTGTCCTAGTTTAGTGTGCAAAAGACCTGGCCCTCAGGCTTTGGTCTTGTTCTAGAGAAGTTTGGCATTCTACCAAGCATTCTTGTAATGTTTTTTTACGTGCTTCAAGTTAGATTGCATGTGTGTGCCCACTTATTCTTATGGAGATCAATATATAGCTTTAGAAGAGTTCTGTTGCTAATGCATTCAGTATGCCTAATTCAATGTAAGTACAGTTGTCTGCCTGCCTTTATCAATTCCTTTAAGATTCAAACATTTGACGTATAAGGAGGGCGATGCTAGAAAATGTTGGGTACTTGTAAGGCGATGTTTTGTATAATTGGCCATAGAACCAGCATAGTGCAGTTCAGTCCCATTTCTTTCTGACATGCATATTGAAATGATATTTCTCCTGTGTCATTTTTCTTATAGAATGAATATGAACTTAACACGTCAATTCTTTCTCTTAGCAGATAGTATTAGCGGATAAGTCTGACCAGAAAGTATTCAAGTACACAGGGGTCACTTGCTTCAATCCTGGTTCTTTTGCAAATGATGGTACTTTTGTAGCTTACCGCCCTGCCACCCAAGAAGTTGAACTCTCTGCATTATGAGTTCTGCCGAAAGAGAAATGGTGTCCTTTGCTTGGAGACTGTTGGATAAATACAGCCATGCTTAAAGTTGCTTCTACAACAGGGAAACCTCAGATCGATTTTTTTTTCATGCTTCCAAGTTTTTTCTCCCCATATTTGAGGGTAGCACCTGTATTATCAAAGAAATGTAATACATAAAAAAGTTTCTATTGCAACTTGAACTAACGTAGAAGAGTAGCATTTTTCCTTCCCAACAACCGCGGAGGAGAAAAGTACTTATTTGGGTCGGGCAATTAGTTTCGTGCTTGGCCTTTATCAGCTATGTATTTCTTTTATTAAAATTGTTGAGCTTCTTGGCACAGGTTCAATTAGTTGGAAGTTTACTTGAAATTAATTCAATTGTGCAATATAAGCAAAAAAGATCAGAAATTCTCTTTCTGATATCCTTGTACTCAAAGTTACAACCCCCTCTACATTGCTAAATACGATGGATCTTTACCTGCTAATTCATTGCACTAATAAGTGCCATTCTAACTGAGTTGGCAGGACTGGACTGGAAACAGCTGGTCCAGACCAGTTCACATTGGAGAGGGGCTAAGCAGGTTGCTGTCTAACAGTATCAGTAGGTTGGTTTCGTCCCGAACTGGACAGTTTGACCGGTTCGGATGGTTCGGATTTGGACTGGCCCTCAGAAAACCAGGTCCCACATGCGGTCCATCATGTCCAAAAAACTTGAAAAAGAAAAAAAAAGTGAAAGATCTTAAATGCTGTATACATGAGCGAACATTAAATATCTAGTGTTTAATGGTTTAGAATTATACCGATGTGTATGTATATCGAATGTTTTAGGTATTTTTAGTTTCAGTTCGTCAACTTGGTTTTACCTTTGGCTGATTTCACTCCTTGTTCTTGTTCTGATAACTTTGAGAAAAGTGCCTTGAACCTGATTTGCTTATAAGTTTGGTTGTTTTGTCGTCCTCAAACCACTTTTCTAATTTTTCACAAGGCATTCTTAGGTATCGATGTAAATTGTTTGTATGTGGACAAATTATCAACTCTAATTTTTGAGATTCTAGAAGAGTCTTCTTTCCTTGAAACTGCGAGGAGGCACACTATACTTGAAAAGCCTGTTTTTGACTATTGAATATATTGCTAATGAAGTTATTTCTTTTGACACAATTTATTATTGGGTTGGATTGACTTGTCAAGGTAGTTTTATTGCTCAATTATTTGCTATATCTTTGTGTAATTCAAATATACAATATTATCTTAGCTTTGTGTTCGGCATCTATGTTAAGACTTGTCATTAAATTGGTGAAAACAAACTTTTGAGTACAGGTTATAGGAAAAGATTGATTTATGTATTTATGATATTGATGTTTCTCCTTTAGCCTCAGAGGTAAGAGAGATTTTGTGTGATAGAGTATACTTTAAATTTGTTTCACAAATTTTGTTACATAGTGATATATATTTAGAAATACTTAGAAAATTTTACATGAGTTGACATGTTTGAATAAACTAGAGGTGAAATTATTTTTTGGAGAGATTTTGTGCATTAAGAGCATATTTTAAATTTATTTAATTAAATCCGTTACTCATATTTTGTTACATGGTGATATATTCTTGGGTCAGGACAAATTCAACTGAGTTGATATGCTTGAATAAAGTAGAGGTGAAATTATTTTGATGACTATAACTTATTCAATTACATATGCATGTATTAAAGTGCATCAATAAACACTTTGTTAATACTTCAAAATTTGTATAAAATGGGTCAAATTTATTAGACTTATTATTAATAGAATAGTTCAACACATTGCTTAACAAAGAAACGACAATGCACCAATGTTGATGCTTGCCATATATATGGCCATTTCAAGATCTATGGAGTCTTTGAAAATGTGGTTTTCTAAGAAAGGTTTTATGTCTTTCAAGACGTCATTTCATGTTGGAGGATGCATAACCATGTTTATGAAAGTCTTGTAAGGATCGAGCATAAATTATTTGATAGGGTATAGGGTTTTCATCATTTTAGGAGGAAATGTGAGGTTGTCATTCATCATTGTCATATGAAGCAACCCATAAAAGCTTGTCGTGTTATGAAAATGATCTTGCTTCTCATAGTGATGATAAAAGATTGAATGTTGGAAA
>JASDQU011377222.1:0-24189 GCA_032191745.1 Picea mariana
CGTTCTGGGGTTCCTTCTCTTTTCCTTCTTCAAACTCTGGTTCCAGGATCTTTCCTTTCACGATATCCAGCACTTTATTCGTGGCAAGGATGAGGTCAATCCTTGTCTTCCACGATCTGAAGTTAGAAGCCCCATCTAACTTGTTTTCTGGCTTCATAGAGTAATTCATGGTTGCTTTGACTTGGTCAACCCTAGATTTGACCAAAAATTCAAACTTGACGTCTTGGTTTGCTGAGAGTACCAGGAGATGTGCTAGGCTAGGGCGCACTAGTCTATCTGGAAATTAGATCAATCACTTCACTTAAGGTGCCTCAACAAGAGGATTAGGGTTTATGCAACTGCCCCTGCTAATGACCCTAGCGGCAGTGTTTTAGTAACTGCTCCTACTAGAAACCCTAGCGGCAGTTCTTAAACGAGCTTAGTATCCCTATGGCTATGCTCCCTTCTAGTGGTTAGACTGAATGAAGGAGGTGTGGGCCCATAACCTGTTAGAATATAATGGATGTGCTCGTTTAACCATAGACAATATCACTATTGTCACCCAACCATAGGTCAAAGCCACCCCCGAGCACCTTAACCTTCACATTCCGGAAGCAAACCCTAGGCTAGATAGCCTAAACAAGATAGTGCATCTCTCTCCAAGGATAGTGCACCAAACATGAGTAACAAGCGTTGATCAGAGAGTCCAAATCATAACGAAGAGAGAGTCCAGGCCAAGAACCAAAATCTGTTCGCTGCAGCAGCTGCAACAACAGCTCTCCTCCAAACTTGCGCACAAACTGGCCAACTGCAGTGCGCACAAGTGTTGCTTCTACAGTTCTGAGAATGCCTGCCAGAATGAAGATTGGCTTCCTGTATTTATACTAAAACTAGGAAACTGCCTGGGCCGACTTCTCATTCTAGGTGCCTATTTACTTAGTATATAATATTTCTTTTAGCCGACTTCTTCTCTTGGAGGCTAATAACCTAATACAAATTATCCTCTTGTGCGGACTTGTCTTCTAGGGTTATTAGCCAACTAATTAGGGTTTATTTTCTTTCTTCCCGGAATATTCTATTCTCGTCAGGTTTACACGTGGAGGTAAATACCTCCCGCAGCTACCATAATATCAACACTCCTTAGACCAGAGAACTAACATAATAAGTATAAGCCATCCTATTTGACTTTTAAAACAAGTTTTGTGAGATAATGGAAGCAATTGAATTAAGATTCACAATCTACTCATTCTGAATATAATCTGACCTGCTTAAATGGGTATCCAAAAGATAGGAATCCAATGTTCTGGGAATGAATATTAAAAACGGTATGATAGGAATCCATTGTTCTGGGGATGAATATTAAAAATGGTTTCGGAAAGGTTATGTATTCATGGAATTCCATTATGATCATCTTGTCATTGTATGGCACCTATTTTGATTCTTTAAACATAGGTTGATATCAACCCTGAAGCAGCAAACCACTCCAAGATGTTGCTTTGAGTAGAGTTTCCATTCATTCATATCTATCACCGTAAATACCCAAAGATATACAATGTATCCACATTCATTTTTTATGTTCTTTCTTTTGAGAAATAATTTACCTACTGGTCCATCCATGAATGGAGATAGAAGTTGATCTGAGGCCAGCTTATGAAATGCCTTAAAGGCCCTTTTTTCGAATATTACAGCTACCCAATTTAATGACAAGGTATCTCATTAACAATCACCCTAAATATTGAGGTAAACAAAATGTTACCCAAAATTCAACCTGTGTCTAGAACCAAGAAGCCAAAAGCACAGCCAGCAATTCAAGTGCTTCTTCATGATGAGTCTCAACTTGTCATTAATGAAATATCATAAATTATTCATATACATTTTATGAGGCCTCAAATTGTTCAAATACCATTCATAGTTAGTGCAGAGTCTTGTGACTAAGCTAACACTGCAATCTTTTGGAGAGACCAAATATGTCATAGAAAACATATTATCTCCTTATCTGCACAGGTTCCACCCAAACAACATAAATTAACTTGAAACATCACAGCATCATGATATTTTCCAAAATATCCCTGATGCATGCAGAAAAAGCCTATGAAAGGTGAAAACCCCAATTTATTTCCTATTTTCTTATTTTCTAGTTTTTAATGCTTGTGAATATTCCCAATTATTTCAATATCCCATGTTTATGACACCCACCAATATTTTGCCAATACCGATATTTGCAACACTAGTCTTTCTTTCAAGTTGTGACACTGTTTTGCACAACCCTGACAACATATACTTTGAAAAAGTTATGGTTATCATAACTTGTTCGATTGAAACTTCTAGACCCAATGTCATTCACTGTTTATTTTATGCATGCACCTACATCAAGTTTTTCAAGCCAGTAAACTCTAAAGGGCCCACTCTCCAAGTTCCTTAAGCAGGCTCAGTTTTGAATAACAGAACATGTACAGATATTCTATATTTAGATGTTCAGGAATACAGATTGTTTACTTCAGGAAATATCACAACAGTGACCACTTTAAGCTATAAAAGGCCCTGTCTAAAATAGATTTTAAACACACCATTTTCATTTCTGCTCACTCTCTGGTGTCTTACAAGTAGTACACCATATACAATTTCTAGGATTTGTTTTCCATCATAAAACACCAACACGTTTCAGCCGTACCTTGAATACTTGTTGATGGAGCACACTGAGTTGCATCCTGTAAAAGTCATTGAACCATTCAAATAAATCATATAAAACTGACTAAAGTGAAATGCACAGATATAGATCCCAGCTTCAAATTATAACAATCTCAAAAAATTGACCTCTTCATGGATATAAAGACAGAAAATGCATCCTTCCAAAACTTCATATAGGAGATGATTTGAACAGAAATATCTCGTACTAATGAAATATTAAAATTCCTACAGTTCACTAAATTCATTTGCAGATACCATATTTACAACACTAAATCAGTGTTCAAATTTTTGTCACGGGTAATCCAAATTCCAAACATCAAGGTAGGAAAATCACGTCCAGAATAGGAAATAGAAACAAGTTACAATAAAGAAACACACCCTGAGGATTGAAACAATTCAAGCAAATAGTGGGGTTACAATCCAATACAAAATAAATTGCATAAAAAATATATAATCAATTGCATATTCGGTATATTAGAAGACACTCTTATTATACAGAAAAGAGTATATTTTCATAAGAAAAAGAACATAATAAAGGTTTAAGAAAAACAACTAAATATTTAATGAGGGTTGACATGCCCAAGAGAAGGCCATTGCTACACAATATATTATATATGTAGCCTGCACACATTTATGATGAACTCCCATTTTGGCATATTTTTGGCCTTCTATACCCTATAGATACATATACATTTTGCCTCCTTATACGTGATAAGTACTCATTTCTTGTATTTTCCGATCTCTTCTAAGGTATTATCTAATTTACCATATATTAATCTTGATTTCTCTTTATGGTTAAGGTTTGGTGTGGATTTTGAAAAATAAATTTGAAATATTTTGTGTGGATATTAGTAAAGCTAATTATGATTATAAAGTGCAAAGTGTTCCAGGTTCCTCCAAATGGAATATGAAGGATTTCTATTTTCAGCATAAGGGTATTTTGAGAAGATATATCAAAAATCCAATATAATGCTAATAATATAATATACATATCAGCATTCAATATATGTGTGCCAGCGCTATTATATCAGCAGGAATCTTCAGCATACTTTCTTAATACCTACAGCAGAATTAAAGAATGAAATCAGCAAAAAGTATTAAGTGTTCACTGGCAAAGATGATTAAAGGGAAAGAATTCTCAGTCTATGCTCCAGCAAGGTTCCAACCGTATTTAATATGGATCAAGGAGATACCTCTTCAGTAGGACGGATCAAGCAATTCAGCATGTGCTAAAGATAAGCCTCGATCCACTTGCACAATTGAAAACCGGCTCAGTTATTGTGGAAGGAATCCGTGGGTCTGGATGATGTTTCCAATTGGCTGCTATGTAACCACGTGTGTCCCAACAAATCAGCAGGCAATAGGAGTTTAAATTGTTAAGACTGATTAGCAGAATAATAGGAACTGGCAGCTCTATATTTATACGGACAGATTCCCCCAGTTTGTATAAATATTAGTGTGTTAGTGTCTGATTGACAGTACATATAATATCAGTGTGCGTCTCACTATAGCGAATTGTAAGAGCCACGAGTTAAAGTTCAGACTTTTAATATAATATTACTGTTATGTTTTGAGTGTTAAATTACTGGTGTGCTGGTGTTGAATTGAGAAGTGTGAGCATAGGCCTACTAGTGGGACAGGGCCCGCTCACAGGTACGGTCCTGTGTTGTGAATATATATATATTATTGTTGTTTACTTTACATTGTTAGTTTATTTTCCCGGTTTGAGTCTGTATAAATTTATTCTTGTTTCAGAATTTAGACTGCAGAATAGGCACAGGCTGAACAATGGCCACCTGTGCTATGCTGCAAAATGACAATTAAACTGTGCTACGGCTTAGATTGATACAGATTATTTATAACCCTATCATTCATTGTTCACATTAATATTTTATACCAAATCTGTGCTAGTAGTCTGTACCTATAACAGTACTGGTAATATCATCAATTGGATTATCATTCGAAGAATCATATAAACTGTGGAACCTAAGTTCTAGAATCCTAACTTAGCAATAATTTTATTTCTGATTTTTCCTGTGTGAATTAGGATAAGAGACAACTAGTTTCTTTTACTTTGCTTGGGGTGCTGCAGAATCATCTTCTWTTACAACCTCACTCAGTGAACACACGAGGGCATAGGGTTATGAGAGCTCAAAGACCTTATCCTAAGAGGTACCACCAGCTGGGTTGGGGGTTATAGCCTAGTGGTTTTATTGTTTGATGCTTTTCTTCAACCTATATATATAGTTTTGTTTACTTASTCTTTTCCAATAGTTGGGTGAAGTCTATCTTCTGTGCATATTACACYGAGTGTCTCGCAAGTATAAACTGAACCCCAGGTTGATAAATTAAGTGACARAGTATAGAGTGACACCAAATAATTGGGGATCATATTTTTACCTCGTCATTTTAGCGTAATCCATCCCCATACATTATTGGGCCRACCTTTCCTATGAGAGCTAGAGACTAGTAGTTTTACTCTCGGCAACCCCCTCTTTTCCCATCAATTCATACACTCTCCTAACTCTTGTGCTCTTCTTTTTTCCTTYRTTTTAAGGGAAATCTGAAAATTGTGAGGAATTTCAACCCGTAAATAGGAACAAGTGTAACTTTTCCAAATGACATTGGAAGTGTTATATGACACAGGATTTTCGGGTTCTGCAATAAGATCTACACATTGGGACAAACTAAATATGATTTTCGTTCCTCCATCACAAAATACAGCCATCTAGATCTAATTGGGTTCAACCCCAATTAGGTTGTTGATTTTCATCTTTCTTTGGTTTTTGTCTTCAGAAATAATCTAGGCACTCCTCCATTGCTATTATTACTTTACTTTCTGCATCTTGCTTTATTTAGGTATGGTTCCTATGCTCCCACTTTGTATCGGCACTATTTTACTCAGCGGTCCCATTGACCAACTTTTTGTTAACTTTAGAGGTTACTCCAAAAGTGTTTACACCATGCTTGGGGTGGTTCATGAGAATTGGGATACATCGTGTTACATGTATGTTCAGCCCCTGGATAGTCCAAGATGGACAGGCACATGAAACATAGTCCTTGATGGATTGGCATAGATGAGATAGCTTGCCCAGTGGATGCCTTAGTGTTCTTCCCTTAGGCATCAAAGTTATCTTGACAGTGTTGTGGACGCCCTTCACTGGGGCCCCATGAAGGATCCACTTGATTGGAGAGCGCCCTACATGGAATGAGGAGCACTGTGCAACTTCAAGGAGGGCACCAGGCCCTAGTTGGCATGTGGTAGCTTGGATTTTTGTTCAAAGGATTGGAGACGACTCAGAGATGCATGGGGCTTCGACAATATTCTTGCAGAGGCAATTGACCCAATGGAGTACATTACATAGGAAGATCAATGGAGTCCATGGAGGCTTGTGATGGAGGGATATTGACTTGGCCTGCATAGCTACATCACCATGAAGTCATTATTGTGCACGACATCACCCTGCGGCATGACACATGTACTTTAGAGTGTGGCATCTCACTTGTGTTCGACTACAAGTGCTCATTGTAAGGGCTAAGGCCCACATTGCATTGTTGGCCTCCCTTACCTCTCATATAAATAGAGGAAGGAGAGAGCATTTCTATTCATACACATTCATTCACTCACTTGTATTCAAATTTCACTCTTCTGATGAGATGTGACCTAGACAAGAGTGCACACAAGCCTCTCTCTCTCTCTCTCTCTCTCTCTCTCTCTCTCTCTCGTCACTAGGGTTTCTTGGTCTTCTTAGAGTATCTTGGAGGTTTGGGGTTAGGGTTTATCCCTTGAAGATTAAAGAATAGGGTTTTGTGATAAAACCATAGGGTGGAATTGTGAAAAAGAGGATGTTGCTTTGGAGTGATTCTTTCATATTCCATCATCTTGATTGCTAAGCTTTTGTTGATTTTCCCTAGCTAGGGTTTAGAGAGCTGAGAAGATTTGTACTAAACTGCAGAGAAGGTTATGGTATGTACATGTACTTCATCTAGAACAAATTAATGAAGTTTCCAGCTATCCAAAACTTGTGCAATTTTCAGATTTGATTTTCATCTATATATTTTATGCATTGTTATTTACAGCTATAGATGTCTTGTTGATTTGACATAAGTATAAAGACAATTGTTAAGTGATTTGACATCTAAGTAAGGAATATAAGGGGCTGATTTTACTGCTGTTATTACTGCTGTAAAAGAGTATTTTCAGATATGGTTATTGGCTGATACGTTGCCTTAGAAGGCTGAAACTAATTCCTTTGGTTTGGCATCTTTTCTCCTTGAATTGCTGAGAAATCTGGGCTGTTTGGAAGTGAAATATTGTACTCTTTCTGCTGCTGTTTTGCACCTTRTTTTACAGCAKCCCTAGGGCTGAAAATTCACGGGGCTAATATCTAAGAAACCTTCTAGGTTCAAGGTGAAATTTCTGTTTGCATTCAATTTTAAATTCCAAGAAATTTCCACATGGTATCAGAGATTTTGTAATGGTTGAGATCACTCTTGAGTAAGAGTGAGYTTGTATTTCAGCTGGAGTTTACCTGGGACAAGTACTTGACCTAGTTGAAGTGATTGGTTGGAAAACCCTAGGTTGCTTGAGAAAAGCAACTTGACCCTTGGAAGGGTAGATTCTTCTTTATATTGCAGATTTTATAGAATAGATATGGCATYGGTCTCTTGTTTATCTTCTAAAACCATGTCTAGTGTTGGTTGGTAGGAGGACAATGGAGCCTCGAGACATATGACATATGATAGGTCTTTATTCAGTAGGATTCAGGACCAAAAGGGAGGTAAGAGTGTAGAGCTTGGTGATGATGCCACGTATTACGCGAGACGAGTTGGATCTATCTCCTTACGAACACCTACAAGTGATATTCTTGAGTTGAATAATGTTTTGTATGTTTTTGGGTTGAAGAAGAATCTTCTTTCAATATCATGTGTGGCAGATCTCCATTGTATGGCCAAGTTTTATGCTCAGGAGGTCATTTTTAAAAGAGAAACCCAAGTTGTGGCAAAAGGGATTCATGTTGAAGGTCTTTACAAGTTGTTGGTAGATTCGGCGAAGCATGTTGCTTTGGCGCATGACGGTACCAAGTTGTGTCAGTGATGGCACAGGCGTCTTGGTCACTTGCATTATGGAGCACTTCATGTCTTGAAGAAGCTAGTGCAAGGATTGCCAAACTTCAAGATAGAGAAGCAAGGTGTCTGTAAAGGATGTGCTCTTGGAAAGCACATCAAGACTACTTTTCCTAGCAGTGAACATAGATCAAGAGGGAGTCTTGATCTGATACATTATGATGTATTTGGATCTATGTCTTTTGCTTCCTTGACAGGTAGTTAGTATTTTGTCACCTTTATTGATCATTTCACTTGTAGGACCTGGATCTATTTCTTGAAGACCAAGGACAAGACATTCAACAAGTTCACAAAATAATGGAGGAGAGTATACCTTCGCAAAATTAGATTCTTTATACAAGGAAGCCAGTATCAATAATGAATTGGTTGCACCTTACAACCCACAACAAAATGTGTTACTGAGAGGAAGAACAAGACTATCATTAAGACTACTAAGTCTCTAATTCATGACATGGATCTACCCACAAATTTTTGTGTTGAGGCTTGTAATTAAGATGTGTATATCTTGAACAGGTGTCCTCACAAGATCTTGAACGACGTGACACCAGAGGAGGCACATGCATAGCGAGAGGTCATAGAGCCAGATTCAGCACCAATTGCAGATGCTCTAATAGCATCTTGTGTTGATGATGATGATGTGAGATCTTTCAATGCACAAGATTCTCCTTCAATGATCAAGGAGAATGTGGAGATTTTTGTTCCAAATTTAAAGGCTCGAGAGCATGTAGGAGCACCTAGACCTTCAATGAGGACAAGTGTACCTCCTAGGAGATATGCTAGTCATGTTGCATTGGTTTCTACCATCCGTGAGACTTCCAGTTGTTCATTGAAGGAGAGGTGTAATACCTTGATGGAGGGTGATGCTGAGACAGATTCCAGAGTTGCAACTAATGGGAGTTTTATAGAGTACTCTTGCCAAGGATCATGGATTCTCTCAGACAGAGGGAGTTGACCATGATGTTACTCTTACTTCAAGATTCTCTCAAGAGCAGGGAGTTGACCTAATTTAGGTTGGTCTAGTTGCCAGAGGGTTTGAGGTGCATGCGAGGGACTCTCATGTTCACGGGATGATGATGACCTTGAATGGATTGTTGCATATACCGCAAGCTTTGTATTCCAGGATCAAGGAGTTGACCCATATGGATATCTATCTTCAATACTTTGATAGTTGTGATACACTTGTCTTGATCTCGTATGAAGATGTGATCTTCTCTAAGGAATGTCTTGGACAACTCATGATGTGGTGTCCGTTGATTTTGGCCCATGATGATGGCTAGGAGGATGATGGAGTTTGGCATGTCTCTTTTGTTCTAGAGAGATATTCCTTCATATCCACAGGTGATCATCATTCATTGGACGATCAAGATGTTGTGATGGCATGGGTCAGAGGTTCTTTACAAATGACAATGGTTGATTCCGAGACTGTAGCAAGTACACATTTGCAGGTAACAGATTTCGTGGAGTTGCAAAGGCAATCAAAAGGTGTCAGCGTAAATACTTTCCTCATAAAAAGGGCATGTTAACTTTCACGGTTACTAGAAAAGTGTTTACACCATACTTGGGGTACTACATGAGATTTGGCGTATATGTTCATCCCCCGGATGGTCCGAGATGGATTGGCACATGACAGATAGTCTTTGATGGATTTTTCATAGTTAAGATAGCTTGCTCAGTGGGTACTTGACCTCAAATGGTTGGTGGTTTAGTGTTCTTCCCTTGGGTGTTGAAGTTCTCTTAGCAGTTTGATGGACACCCTTCATTGGGGCCCCTTCAAGGATACACTTAATGGGAGAGCATCCTACATGGGATGAGGAGCATTGTGCGGCTTGGAGGAGGGCATCATGCTCCAGTTAGCATGTGGCAACTTGGATTCTTGTTCAAAGGATTGGAGATGGCTTGGGGATGCCTTGGGCTTCGACAATGCTGACCCAGTGGAATACATTGCTTAGGAGGATTGATCAAATCCATGGAGGCTTGTGATGGAAGGATGTGGACTTGCCTTGCGTAACTACATCACTTTTGAGACATTATTGTGCACAACAACACCTTGGAGCATGACACATGTACTTTAGAGTGAATCATATCACTTGTGTTGGCCTATAAGTTCTCATCGTAGGTCGTCTATAAGGGCTAAGACCCACATTGTATTATTGCCCTCCCTTAGCCCATTGAGCCCTGATGAATATGTTAATTTTGCTATGAATTGATAGACAAGTATTGCATGTGTTTCCTCCATTGTCTTGTGGACTGTTTATTCCCTTTATGTGTTGTGTACTCTGAGAAATTGCAGCACCTACAAACAAGTGCCTGGACCACAAGTTGAGTTAGAGTAGGGCGTTACTTTTTATACTAAAAATATCCATGTTTTGAACTAATTAAACTACTACTTTTATGAATTCTAAATCAGTCAAGCTAGGGCGCTTCTCTTTGCATGTGTGAAGATTGTTTTTACACGCATACTCGGCATCATAAGGTGCTCCCTTGAGAATGAACTTAGCATTGTTGTTGTGCTATTTTCTGCTTGTAGATGAACAAAAGGAGGGCGTTGCTTCTTAGGACCTATTTTGGCATGTAGAAAGCATGTTTTTAGTGGAGAAGACCAGCGCCTAGCATGAGGTGATAGAACCAAGAGATGAGGGTGGTGGAATAGGAGATCATTTTTGGCACGAAGTTTTGACTCTTTTGTAGGCAAATCAAACAAGACAATCAACATTGCTATGGAAAAAAGGTAGAAAGAAAAGAGGTTTTATTTCTTATTATTCACCTGCGGAGAAAAGGAAAGACTGATCTCCTGTGAAGTACGAGAGACAAAGAAGCTTATGTAGCAGAGAAGAGAAGTTTGAAGCCTGCAATAAGGATTTTAGAAATTTCTTGTAAGCCCAATAGAGACTAAGACTAATGAGCATCTTTGAATGTATGTAATATTTTATGAAGGGAAAATACATTAACCCTTGTTTTGTAACAACATCAAGCCCATTTTTCCTTGATGAATGTGTTAATTTTGTTAAAAATTAATAGACTATTATTATGTTTGTTTCCTCCATTATGTTGTGCACTGTTTGTTTCCTTTATGTGTTGTGTACTCTGAGAATTTACGGCACCTACAGGCAGGTCCCTACACCATGAGTTGGGTTAAAGTAGGACATTAGTTTTTATGTTAAAAATATCCATGTTTTGAGGTAATTTATGTGTCTCTTTCATGAGTTCTAAATCAATCAAGTTAGGGCACTTTTCTTTGCATCTGTGGAGCTTCTTTTTACACACATACTCAACATGATAAGGTGCTCCCCGATGTTATCAGAAACGGCCCGAAACCAACAAAACCAACCATTTGGATTGGTTATGAGGAGATTCCAGGTGGAATTGACAATTCCATGACTGAACCGATCAATTTTGTACAGAACAGGTCAATTCCCAACCTTTCAAGTAGGGAGCCAATTGGTTCTGTATGGGCCTCATACAGAGGTGCTCGAGGCCCACTTAAACCACTTTAAAAAAGGAAAAACATTAATAAAAAATAAAAGCCTAAACCCTAAACCTAATTCTAAACCCCTCCCTTTCTCTTTGTTGAAAAACTGATACATGTAGGTAAATTCAAAAATTTACAGCATACAACCAACATACCAATACATCTTGCATATATCAGGATCATTGAAAGTGAGACAATCACAAAGAGAACACAAGTATACCATGGGAAACCCTCTTGGGGTAGAAAACCCAGCCAAAACTTCTCTTTAGATTATTCAACAAAGTACAATACCAGTACAAGACTTTAGAGTAACTAGCTAGGACTTAGAGGGCTGAAATAATACCTCTGTTTCGGCACTTACAAACTTCACAGATAGCTGAACTAACACTTATAGCAACAGCTTGACAAACTCACCAAAAGATAACTGACTTTACTTCTTGTTGTAGCAGAGTTATAGCAGCTTTAACATAGTATTTGTAGCAGCCTTATATCAACAAGGAACAACAGAAGACTTCAACAACTAGCTGCCATATACCAACAGAAAATATTTCAGCAAATAGATGCCTTGCCTCAACAGAAGACTCCAGCAAAACAAAAGGTATGTAAATGGTAAGTGAATGCCCCTTTTTATAGGTTGGTTTCGCTGCCCTTAGCAGCCCCCTAAGAATGTATGACAATTGTATAACATACTTGCCCTCCTTTGGCTGCCAAGAGTCACCTCCTAAAGTTCCCAAGAGCCACCTCCTAATGCTCCCAAAGGTCACTTCCTTTGTCTCTTCTAAAGGCTGCCCTAAATTGATGTCTTAGGATTGTATGACAGTTGTTATACAGCTGTCATACCATCACCCTAAGCAACCCCCCTAAGCTGGCCACTCCAACCATCCTAAGCAGCCTCCCTAAGCTAGCCACTACAACCTCCCTAAGCAACCCTCTTAGAGGTGCTATGAGGTTGACACATGGCATATGGTGCTTGACATAAAGTTAACACTATATCAAAACTTTATTTACATGGTTAGTTACAATAAGGAAAATAGCTTCCAAAGCTATATAATTCAACACTCCCTCTTAGCAAGGAAGGTATTTTCATAGTACCAATTGTTACATCCATTTCTCTTTACTTGGCTATTGACTTGTTGATCCATGTAGAATTTATTCATCAAGAGAAGTTTTGTATCCATAGCTAGCATTGGGATCAGTAGCATCTCTAGTGAGCACACTGTTGTCATTACAGGATTTTTATTCACTCAGTTCACCAAGAACTGTCCTACTAGCCATATGCTAGAGGAAGCTATGCAGTTCGCCAAGAACTGTCTTACTCAGTGTCAATCCTTTTTCATACTAGATGAGTAATCTTGGAGCTAGTCCTTTTTCATACTGGATAAGAATAAAATAGAATAGCCCACATCCTACCTGTAAATGACTTGCACCACTACTGTCACCAGAATCCCATATGCAGCTCTTTACTCCCTCTTACGAGGGACCAGTCCAAGTTTGTCTCTGAAGTACTCAAACTTCACCTTTGACAAAGGTTTGGTTAACACATCTGCGACCTGCTCATTGGTAGCCACATAATGAAGCTTCACTGCTCCCTTTTCTACCACATCATAGATAAAATGATACTTGATTCCAATATGCTTTGATTTATCATGAAACACGGGGTTCACTGACAACTTTATGCAACTCTGATTGTCACAGCAAATACTAGTAGCATCTAACTCAATATCAAATAATCCTGAAAGTAATTTCCGTAGCCATACAGCTTCAGTACATGCTAAACATGTTGCCATATATTCTGCCTCAGTTGTACTGAGCACAACACCGGTTTGCTTCCTGCTAAACCATGTGATCATACATGATTCCAAACTAAAACAACATCCTGAAGTACTCTTACGATCTGTGACACTACTAGCCCAATCTGAATCAGAGTATCCCTGTAATCTGAACTCATAATCTGCATCATACTTGATACCATACTCAATGGTACCTTTCAAGTATCTCATCACATGTTTTGTTGCGATCAAATGAACATGTCTGGGTTCAACCATATACTGACTTAAAGTGTTCACAACAAAACATATGTTTGGCCTTGTATTCGTTAAATACATCAACGAACCAATCAATTGCCTATACAAAGTGGCATCCACTATCTTTGATGAAGTATCACATAATAACTTTGGATTTGTCATCATAGGTGTAGTCATGGATTTACAATCCATCATTCCAAATCTCTTTAGAATTTCCACAACATATTTTCCTTGACTAAGACAAATCTCACCTGGATTCTGCCACACTTCCAGACCTAGGAAATAGTGCATCTGACCCAGATCTTTCATTTCGAATTCTGAAGCAAGCTTCTTCTTGCAATCAGTGATGAGCTTTTCATTTCCTGTTAGAAACAGATCATCCACATACAATAGTAAGATCACATGATCATCATTCTCAATCTTATAGTAGAGATTGGAATCTTCTTACTCTTGATAAAGCCCAAGCTCATCAAAAAATTATCAATTCTTCCATACCATGACCTGGGTGCTTGCTTCAAGCCATACAAGGCTTTATTTAATCTGCACACGTGTCTGATTGTCATGTGTCTCAAATCCTTGTGGTTGCTCCACATACACTTCCTCTTCTATCACGCCATTCAAAAAAGCAGTGTTTATATCCATCTAATGTAGTTTTCATCCCATCTTTGCAGCTATAGCTATAGTAGCTCTAATGGAGGTGTATCTTGCCACAGGAGCAAAGGCTTCTTCGTAATCTATTCCCTCTTTATGAGAGAACCCACGAGCTACAAACCTTGCTTTGCATTTCTCAATACTACCATCCGCAACATGCTTGATTTTGTATAACCATTTAGATGTTACCACAGATTTTTCTTTTGGTCTCGGAACTATGTCCCAAACATCATTTTTCATAATTGATTGATATCCTTCAATCATGGCATCCTGCCACACTTTCTTCTCAGTGACTTCTTCATAGCTGGAAGGTTCTGCATCAATGATGTTAGACACAAGTGCAACATAGTTGGAATATAATCGACGTCTTTTACTCTCTATGAAAGTCTTATTTGGGGCACCATACCTTTCTGCATCTTGAATGAATTCACAAGCCCAACCTGGTTTTCTCTGATATGTAATCACTTATGTGGGTGAATCAACAGGTTTCTGAGGCTCCATCATATCATGATTCTCAGGTACAAGCTCTTCTTCTTCTGTATCTGGTACTTTAGAAGCTGTAGGTTCCTCACCATGTACCTCATCTACATGATTTCTTTCTTATTTGCAGTAAGCTGCATCTTCATCAAAAATAACATATCTGTTGATCTCAATCTTTTTGTATCCAGGGATGCAATTAATGAAGATGGGAGAATACCTCTCAAAGAAGCCTCAAGGAAGCATGATTATCGTTTTGAATGGAGTCATATTAACATGAACAAGCCTTCAAGATTATCACATCAACATCATTCCTTAATATGAGAAGGCCTCCTTTAGCACTCCCATCCAACAATTCTTAGAGAAGCATACCCACCTCCCATCATGAAGGTAACATTTAGTAGAACAAGCTACCTTCCTAACCATCCTCCGACATCTGTATATCAACACCACCTCAAGAGAAATATATCAACGCAAGCTTTCAGAGATCACCTCTATCATTGTATATGTTTGTTGAACACTATCAAAAACATGACAACTCCTCTGAAACTCCAAAACTATGGACTCTTGACAATGAGGAGAGACATCAACTTAATCCTTTAAAGCCCACCCGCATGCAAGCAGCAAAACCAACCCCATGAGGAACAAGAAGAGGAGTCACCAAAGGGCACCCCTACGATTGCTTTCACCAGGTCCGTCTGCAGAGGAGCAATGAAAAACAAAGTAGGTTCAAACAACTCTGCTAAAGCAAAAGGAAAGAGGCTCGCTCACTCACCTAAGAAAGGTTCTCGTTACTCAGGTTCAACATTGGTGCTTTCACAGTGATTGACGGGACAACAAGCTCCTACTCTGATTCTAATGCAAATTAGGATCTGATTCTTTTCTTGGCCTTCTGCCTGTGATCCAAGCAAGCCTCTTTGCTATAGGAGTGTGTCTTATTTTCTTGTCTCCTCCCACGGGGTTGTTCTCCACTTCATTGTCTAGGCTTTAGGCTTTACCTATTTGGATTTATAACTTTATATTGTTATTTTATTTTGCTCCTTCCATCAATCTAGATTATAGCCTTCCCACACAGACATCATAGTTTGCTGTACTTCCATGCCCTATTGATCTAATTTGGTCATTTGTTGACATTAATATAATTTATTTATTTCTCACTATCAGAGTCTGTTGTATAATGTATTATAGCCTTTTCTATTTTTTATCTTATTACTAGAGTACTTTTTGTATATAGTGCATTTTCTAGATCTGCAATAACTAGTCTAGATTCTGAATATGAAATTCTGGTGGAAGGGATACCTACCTTAATTTATATTCTCTGCCATCATTTTGTAAAAAATTAGTATCAACTTTTGTCAAGTGTGTCTTAGTATTCTAGGCCTAACTCTGCTGTCAATCATCATTGGTTTAAAGTTGAAATGATTATTTCCTCACAACTTTGTATTTAAGCCTGACTTCTTCCAGTCAATTGTTATTGAATGCTACATCACAAAATGTTCAAGTTATGCCTCTTTGGCTTGCATCATTTCTGTAGAAATGATGCAAGCAGAAACACAAATTTGCTCACTTCAGAGCAATGTTGCAAATATCACCAATTTATTGCAATATCATCAGTATTTCGTGAGATTTTCCCCTTCTCAATATACTTATTACTCCCTCTTTTAAAGTTGTGATCTTTTGAGTAGGTTTGAATATATCGTGATATATCAACAATATATTATGAGTCAATATTAAATATCCAAAGGCACAACAATTTGCCTATACAGCCTGAAATTTTAACTTATTTTGTCGATTTGAAGAGGAGAAGCAGGGGATTGAGAACAAAAAGGTTATTCACTATATTCCATTGAGTTTAGGAAGGGACATCAAGTGTTTTCATCACCATTAGCGGATTTATTGTGGAGTGGGGTTTGATTCCCATCTAAAATGAAAAAATATATATCTTTGTTATTTTTCTAAATTTGCCAATATTGTCCAATATTTTTGCTGATATTTCCGATAGATTTCTTTCCAGGCTCACGGCAATATATTCCCTGAAATAATATTTCCAACATTGCTTCAGAGTCCCTCTCCACATGTTTTCAAGAACCTATTGTCGTTACCTTTTGAGATAAAGATGTTTTGGAACATATTATGAGATGAACCCAGTGGAAAGGATAGCATGGCACAACCAAAAGAAAAAATATCTCAAATTATCATTAAATAAAATGAGATTACAGACTTGAATGCCACAAATAAAATCTAGCTTAGAAGTAGCAAATAATAAAAGTGATATTAACTTTTTTATGAGCTTAAATATTCAAATGCCACAAATACAAACTGGTTTACTAGGGAGGAATAAGAAAGGCCACTGACTGAGCATAAACTCAAGTAAATTTCTTCTTTGCTTTCTCGATTCAAGTATTCTACATAAACAAAAATGTCAATTCTGCACCTATCCGAGTAAATAAATAAAGAATATTACCTGTTTTTCTTGCTTGTAAAGACCACGAAGACTCTCAAGGTAATTATGGTTGTAAACAACTTGATCTCCTGCCTCATCATCTGAAAAAAAATGGCAGATACTAGTAAAAAGGATGACAAATGCATTAACAGGGATAAGCAAATTAATAGTAGATTCAAATCGATAGACAGCTCCCATCAAAGGAACCATGTTCTTCTAGTTTTATCTAGCTGGAATGATTCTTCTAGTTTTTATCTAGCTGCAACAATTTTAATAATGTATACAAGGGGATTCATCAGTTAACAGAAGCAGTCCGTGTACACGTCTAAAGAACAGCAATCAGGGAAACCATGAAGAATCCCCTTACTAGGTCTGTAAGTAATGTATCCACAATAGAAATAGTAGTTATCTGGTAAAACAAAAAATATGAAATGCAAATCAACTGCTGATGTGCTACAGCCTACAGCTGACATCCATTATGGCTATGTTGATTATGCAAAACGAACATAAGTTTTAGGTATGAGAGAAATGAGAGACACAACAGATGAAAACTTCGTAAACATGTGCCAAGAGAATTTTAGGTATGAAAAAATACAGGAAAGTGCACTTATGATAAAATCACTGTGTGAAATTTGTTGAAGGAAGCTTGCACGAAAGCATTTCAGTAGCATTTCTCCTAATAATGGAAGTTGATTAATGTACTTTTCAACAAAATTCAACACGTAGAACTTGTTATCTTTTGTAGCAAAACTGTCTTTGAGAATTATCCAGAATTCCGTGGTTCCCATCTTCTAGACCGATTACTCTACTTAAAACATTACCCAAAGTTTTGTGTGTTACTCCAACAGCATTGCCAGGCAGAAATTGTTGATTTGCCTACCAAACTTGCATTTGAAATAAATTCCATAGAAAAGAGTGTGGCCTTTTCATGTAACAAGCATGGACCACCTAGGTAAGAAAAAGGTAATATTGTGGCAAACTTTATACCCCAAAAAGAAGATCAAAGGAAAAACTGTATATTTTCCTCCTGTTAAGAAATAATATTTAGGGTCATCTTTCAAACACTAATCAAATTTTGACTAACAACTAAGAGATACCATGGGTATTAATAGAGAAAAATCCTGCATAGGTGAATAAACACATTTTTTCCAAATTTTTCCACACTCCGTAAAACTATGAATACAAATAACAACCCATATCAAGTGTTTTGTTCATCCTCTATGTCTAATAGGATGATATCCCCAAATATATGTCAAATAAGATCACTTATGGAAATCTCAAAAGATTGGAAGGAACACGATTGTTATTAACAAGTAGTGAGGAACGGTTAAGGTAAGTTTAAGTTGGGTCAACAAGAGATTAAGTCCCAGCCCTTGATTTAGAGAGAAGATCCAATGGCTCAGATCTCTCACGAGCTAGGGGATCCACTCGAACCCTAGACAAAAGGTGGAAAAGGAAAATATGATGAGTGTAGTCATGTAGAGGTGAGCATGGGCAGGCGACTGCTGGAGAAACAGAGTGAGACGGGCTTGTATGGCCCTGGAAACATCTGCATCAGATCTGGTTAACCTGTGTGGGAGCTCAACCACATAAAAGCACAGTGATACAGGCTGAGGAGGGCCACAATAATATTATTGGAAGCTGCTACAGTTAAGAGAAAGCCGAATTAGGGCATTTCGGACATCTCTGGCATATAATAGAAGGAAATCCGAACAGCACCAGACCTGTACCAGTTTGTACGAGTTCGTACAGTACGCATCTGTACCGTATATGCAAGGGCAGTAAGAAGCCTGCATTTCATTTCTGTAACCTCTATCTAAATGCAATAAGATCTTATTTATCTAGTGCAAATGAAAGAGTAACTGTTCTGTTGCAAATTAAATGTGTACATGTTTACCCTTTAGTGTTTACATGGTATCAGAGCCAGGTTAAATGGAACAGTCCTCATCACACGAAGAAGCAGAAGATGTCTGCTCGGCCTGTCTCTCGTCCACTCGAACCAATGACGTCTGGTATATAGATAGTGAGGCATCTAGTCATATGACTGGACACAAACACTATTTCAGCAATCTGAGCGAAAAGGAATTTGGGTTCGAGATTTTGCTGGGGGATGACTATGCTTATCATCCAAAAGGAGTCGGAACTGTAAATTTTTAGAGGGAATCTGGGAAGCCTCTCTATCTGTCAGGTGTCCTCTATGTTCCAGGACTAAAGAAGAATCTGGTCTCAGTGTCAGCTCTAGAAGACGGGTTATGAAGTCTCCTTCAAGGATCGAAGGGCCTACATCAAACCCCGAGGGTTGAGTGAGGGATCTAAACAAGTCATTGGAGTAAGGAAGGACAAGCTCTATAAGTTGCAGTTTGACTCTCACTATGCACTAGCAAGCAGTAATAGCACCAGAGACTGTGAACTGTGGCACAGGCATGTAGCTCACCTTGGACATGGTGCTCTAAAGATTCTGGGTAAGATTGTAACAGGGATGCCTTCATTCAACACCGAACACCATGAATTGTGCAAAGGGTGTGTTCTAGGAAAATATGTAAGGGCACCTTTCTCCAAGAACGACTCAAGGTCCAAGGGCATCCTGGATTTAATCCACACCGATATCTGTGGTCCCATGTCCTCATTATCCATAGGAGGGAAGTTCAGATACTACATCACCTCCATAGATGACTTTTCTAGAAAGACCCGTATTTACTTCTTGACAGGAAAAACCTCAGAAGAGGTACTCAAGAGATTTCAGGAGTTCAAAGCTTTTGTTGAAACTCAAACAAGAAAAAGTAAAAAAGTCCTTAGATCTGATAATGGGGAGGAATACACTTCATACGCCTTCGAAAGGTTTTGTGTTGAGGCCGGGATCAAAAGAGCACTGACAGTTCCCTATACCCCTCAGCAAAATGGAGTCTCAGAGAGGAAGAATAGAGCCATTGTTGGTGCAGCAAAAGCAATGTTACATGACCAAAATCTCCCCAAGTTTCTCTAGGCAGAGGCTTGTAACACTGCAGTATACTTTCAAAACAGAAGCCCTCACAAAATTCTGGGAAATGTGACGCTTGAAGAAGCTTTTACTGGAAAGAAGCCAGACATCAGTCATCTATGCATCTTCGGTTGTGTTGCCTACTGTCACATTCCTACTGAGAAAAGAACCAAACTAGATCCCACAGCTGAGAAGGGGATTTTGATTGGATACAGTGAGGTTGCCAAAGCCTACAAAATATACATTCCCTCCTCCAAGAAAACTGTCCTACGCAGAGATGTAAAGTTTGAAGCAGAAAGAGCCCTCCGAAAGTCATATCAAGATAGAGACATCTCGAAAACTGAGGTACCAGATCGAGGGGAGAAACTCTCATCAGAAGGAGCAAATCTTATCGTAGTGGAACAACAAGAGAAAGAACGACCGACAACCCCCAAGAAAAGGAAACCAAAGTGGGCTGAGCAACCACTGAAGGAGGCCAGCGAACAAGTAGATTCACCAAAAACCTCAGTCAGAACAAGTGTACCCCCTCAAAGGTATTCTGGATATGCTGCCCTCGTGAGCAGTATGATCGAATCTAAACCCACCTGCTTTGAAGAAGCTATTCAAAAGAATTCTTGGAGGGATTCCATGTTGGAAGAATATGCTTCCATAATAAAGAATGATGTATGGGAGATTGTACCCAGACCACAGAATAAATCTGTGGTCAGCCCCTAATGGATATACAAAATAAAGCATGCAATGGATGGAAGCATCGACAAACACAAGGCTAGATTTGTTGCTCGGGGCTTCTCTCAGAAGGAAGGTGTAGATTATGAAGAGACATTTGACCCAGTAGCTCGATACACCTCCATCCGCACGGTCATTGCTATAGCCACTCATATGGGGTGGAGAATACATCAAAAGGACGTTAAAACTGCATTTCTTAATGGTAGCATTGAAGAGGAGATCTATCTGGAACAACCTAAAGGATTTGAAGTTCACGACAAAGCAAGCTATGTCTGTCGCCTAAAGAAGGCACTATATGGCCTTAAACAAGCACCCAAAGCTTGGTACTCCAGGATCGACTGCTATTTACAGAGTATTGGATTTATCAAAAGTGATGCCGACCCAAACTTGTACCTCCTTATGAAAGGTGGGAACATTCTCATTCTTGTACTCCAAGTTGATGATCTCTTTCTAACAGGAGCAGAAACTCTTATAGCAGTTGCAAGCAAGATCTGGCCAAGGAGTTTGTGATGAAGGATCTGGGATTAATGCACTACTTTCTTGGGCTTGAGATTTGGCAACAAGAGGGTAAGGCCCTTCTAGGTCAAGGAAAGTATACAATTGAGATTCTCAAGAGATTTGGGATGGCGGACTGCAAACCCATGACCACTCCCATGATCACTAATCTCAAGAAATTAAGTTCATGTGAGTCAAAAAAGGTAAATCCCACTATCTACAGACAAACAATTGGATGTTTGATGTATTTGACCAATACCAGGCCCGATATATGTTTTGTTGTCAACACACTCAGTCAAGACTCAATATATGGTAGATCCCAGAAAAGTACAATGGACTGCAGCAAAGCACATATTGAGGTATCTGAAGGGTACAATAGAATATGGGTTTCAGTATCTACAAGGAGACCAAGCCAAGCTCTTGGGCTACACTGACTCTGATTGGGCTGGAAGTGCTACTGATAGGAAGAGTACTTTTGGCTGTTGCTTCAGCTTAGGATTAGGGGTGATATCTTGGTACAGCAAAAAACAAAAATCAGTTGCACTCAGTTCAACAAAAGCTGAATACATGGCAGCCAAGAAAGTTGTGAAGCCATTTGGCTCCGAAAAATTTGTGTTGACTCGTTTGACACAAAATTGGATCCCACCATAATTTACTGTGATAATCAAAGTTGCATTAAATTGTCTGAAAATCCAATCTTCCATGATAGATCCAAGCACATTGAAATCAGGTACCATTTCATCACTAATCTCTTGGGCTTGAGATTTGGCAACAAGAGGGTAAGGCCTTTCTAGGTCAAGGAAAGTATACAGTTGAGATTCTCAAGAGATTTGGGATGGCGGACTGCAAACCCATGACCACTCCCATGATCACTAATCTCAAGAAATTAAGTCCATGTGAGTCAAAAAAGGTAAATCCCACTATCTACAGACAATTGATTGGATGTTTGATGTATTTGACCAATACCAGGCCCGATATATGTTTTGTTGTCAACACACTCAGTCAAGACTCAATATATGGTAGATCCCAGAAAAGTACATTGGACTGCAGCAAAGCACATATTGAGGTATCTGAAGGGTACAATAGAATATGGGTTTCAGTATCTACAAGGAGACCAAGCCAAGCTCTTGGGCTACACTGACTCTGATTGGGCTGGAAGTGCTACTGATAGGAAGAGTACTTCTGGTTGTTGCTTCAGCTTAGGATCTGGGGTGATATCTTGGCACAGCAAAAAACAAAAATCAGTTGCACTCAGTTCAACAGAAGCCGAATACATGGCAGCCAGCCAAGCAAGTTGTGAAGCCATTTGGCTCCGAAAAATTTATGTTGACTCGTTTGACACATAATTGGATCCCACCATAATTTACTGTGATAATCAAAGCTGCATTAAATTGTCTGAAAATCCAGTCTTCCATGATAGATCCAAGCACATTGAAATCAGGTACCATTTCATCAGGGACAGAGTACAAAGAGGTGTAGAAAAGCTTCAGTACATTCCCACAAATGAACAGGTTGCAGACATTCTGACTAAAGGACTGTCAAAAGGGAAGTTTGAATATTTTAATGGAAAACTGGGTATTGTAGAAAACCCATTCCTCACTAAGAGGGAGTGTTAACAAGTAGTGAGGAACGGTTAAGGTAAGTTTAAGTTGGGTCAACAAGAGATTAAGTCCCAGCCCTTGATCTAGAGAGAAGATCCAATGGTTGGGATCTCTCACGAGCTAGGTGAGCCACTCGAGCACTAGACAAAAGGGGGAAAAGGAAAATATGATGAGTGTAGTCATGTAGAGGTGAGCATGGGCGCGCGACTGCTAGAGAAGCAGAGTGAGACGGGTTTGTATGGCCCTGAAAACATCTGCATCAAATCTGGTTAACCCATGTGGGAGCTCAACCACATAAAAGCACAGTGATACAAGCCAAGGAGGGCCACAATAATATTATTGGAAGCTGCTATAGTTAAGAGAAAGTTGAATTAGGGCATTTCGGACATCTCTGGCAGATAATAGAAGGAAATTCGAACAGCACCAGACCTGTACCAGTTCGTACGAGTTCGTACAGTACGCATTTGTACCATATATGCAAGGGTTATAAGAAGCCTGCATTTTCTGTAACCTCTATCTAAATGCAATAAAATCTTATTTATCTTGTGCAAATGANAGGAAGGTTCAAAGTTTAAGAAAAACAAAAAAAAAATTAATTTTTGAAGTCCGCAGGCGTGAGGGAAAATATCAGAACCGAACCGGCCGGTTTAAGACGGAACCGGCCGGTTTGGTACCGAACCGGCCGGTTCGGTTTTTCAACCGGTTCGACCCGGTCAAGCATCTAACCGGTCAAACCGGCCGGTTTCGGTTTCGGTTTGCCGGTTTTTAAAACTATGGTTTCAAGGCACCAATGACAAGCACCTCGGATCAAACCCGAAAAAAAGTCAGGAAAGGAACCAAGGAAAAAGCGATTGCATGGGGGAAGAAGCCGGAGAAACTCAGAATGTTGTGCAAGAAACAGCGAGACCCAATGGGGCAGAAGGGCGCAACCCGTGTAAACCTAAAACAGCAATGATACCCAAGGTAATCCTAGAGGACCCGCAAACGCAACTCTACAAGGACCAGATGAAGACGCATGCGCTAATCTGCAAGTTTATGGGTTTGTGGCCCACAAAAAGAACGTTGCGCAACTGGATTAAATATCACTGGAAGCCAAGTGGAGAAGTGGAGCTCCACCTGGGCTCGAAAGGTTTTTTCACAACGGTATCCATGAACCTGTAAGACAAGGATAGGGTCTTTAAGGGGGGGGCATACTTCCACGCCTTAGTAGGACTGTACATGCAGCCCTCAAAGGAAAACTTCTCCCCAGAAAAAGAGACTTTCAAAAATGTACCTGTCTGGCTGAGATTTTACTCCCTGCCGTTAGATTACTGGCTACCCTCTACCTTCGAAGCAATAGAGAACAAACTGGGAAAATATGTGAAGACTTCAGAAGCCACCCTAAAAAGGAGATATACATCCTATGCAAGAATCTGCATAGAGATGGATGTGTCGGGAGCACTCCCAGAAGCCATAAGTCTGGAATTCAGGGATGAAGAATGGATACAAAACATAGACTACGAGCAGATCCCCTTCAGATGCAGAAGATGCCA
>JASDQU011377224.1:8492-24175 GCA_032191745.1 Picea mariana
CACTCTGTTATAACGCCCTTCACAGGTTATGTATACCAAGATTGCCTTCAGCAATGTCTGCCATTTTAGCTCCAGGTAGGACATGGGAATGTCTTTCTTCCATGTCAAGGTTTTATGAACTGGCAACAGATAAGACCTAAACTCAACATTTGAGGGTAAAGAAGTTTTAAACCAGTAACTACCTGTCCTAGACAGTCCTGTGTACTCAGCAATAGAGGCTTCATCTATGATAAATTCTTCTCTGCCTATTTTGACAACCCTGCCATCGTATGAGAGGGCAAATGCCTCAGCAATTTGTTGATGAAAGGTCGTTAATTTCTCACAATATGAGAAAATGCCGACCTGTTTGAAGCATTCTGCAACCTCTGGATGTTCCTCAAAGTACCACATACCATCTGCCTCTGACCTTAATGCAGGACCGGATCTTGACATAACTGAAAGCGAACTTTATATGAGACTATAGTCAACCAGGTATTCGGGAAACAGAGGTTCTAGGAACCAAGGATATGGTCGATAAACAGACTGTGAAATAGTTTGACAGGGCACAGGGTTTATAAATGCACTAGAATATCGACCCACAGTTAAATGACAATCGGACAGGGAAAGCCGAAACTTCAACTTTTCGGGGGCAAATATATTTGTGAAATTTTGACAGAAAGAGGCTTACATACTTACCCGATAACCCAATCCGTTTTCCTCGGCTCGAGATGTCGGTTGAATTCAGAGCTACCATGCCAATTTGCCCGAAAAGAGGAACCAAGATTTGAAAATCACGATTTGTTGGAAAAATCGTGTGTTGATAGTTTTCTCCAGCAATTCTCGGGCTCCTTAATAGCACTTTGAGTTTTGATTTGAACGGATGACCTGCCAATAATAGTGAATGTATCTGCCACTGAAGAGGAGGCTAAATCTGTGCAACCGTATCTGTCTATCACCACTTGGCACAGATTTGAAAATGATCACTGCAATGGATAATGCGCAGGTGTTTAGAAACTTTCGGTTGAAACCCACGAACGAACATCACCTCCCACAATGCGGGCTTTCGGCGGTTTGAACTTCTCATCAGTGCAGCGAATGTTGACATCTGGCTCGTGTGAAAGCACGAGTCTTCTTTTTGCCCATTCAAACCTTTTCGGTGGTTGCTTGCATTTAGAATCGACCACTTATCTGACAAAACTAAACGCTTTCGGTGGTTAATGAGCACGTTGGGGGCTCGCCCAAACCACCGAAAGCTGTTGTTTTTCCAATCTCTTGACAAAACCAAATACCAAAAATTTTCTTGAACTATGAAAACACAAAAGTAGCTTAAGCATGCGACCAATAGCCAGGATATCCTCTACAAAGTTCAACGGAAAGAACGGTTTTACTTTGGGAGTTAACAGTTTATGTGTATCTTTTCAAGTTTAACATGTACAATCCTATGGTTCGAATTTCTCATTCCATGCAAAGTAATTGTAAGGTGTAAGAATGAATTCTTTTGGGAAATCCATCTTTCTGTTGTCTTCAATCTTTTTTACCTGCAAAACATTTGGTGTATATTTTGCTTAGAAGTCCTTCAGCTCTGATACCATGTAAATGTGTTGAAACTGCACATAATATATCTAGCTAGAAAATACCAGACACATTTGCAGAGAGAAATTGAGAAAGAAGAAGCAAGAGATAAAGAATGGAAGAATTAGCATTAATCGTAATGAATAATGAATAATTTACACATGATATACTATGTATAACTCAATCAATGTGCACTGAAGGAGAACCAATGCACCATAGTGGTGGTCTACAGTGATATGGACACACACCATCAGTTATGCGAGTGAACTGCCACCTAGTCTAGTCTCTCAGGCAGTTACGGGAGTGAACTGCCACCTAGCTGAGTTAACTAGTCAACCAGTCTTGAGTTAACTGATTGAAACAGAGCGTAATGAGGAGTAGATCAAGGAATCAAGGTAATGCACCAGTCTGGTGATGAAACCAAGGCTAATGCGAACTAGCATGGTGATGATCACAATGTTGCATGGTGACAAAACCAATGCAACATCTAGACTGAACTCAATTAGTCAAACTGAAGTGTCAACTAAAGAGAATATTCTCCCCTAAAATTTAGGAGATTGAATAATGACTAATAAGCATAGGAAAAACCTTAGGAACTTAGGAAAAACAAATCCTAGGTGTGTGTGAAGTAACTCCAACACTCTCATGCAGCCATCTCTTCTACTGGAACAGGCAGCATCACTTCTTCCGCCAATGGAACCTTCATCCACAAGGGAATCTCCCTCAATAATATTCCTTGGGGCCTTTGTAAACCACCACTTCTACTTTAAAAAATGATTGGTGGTTCCCAGTAGAAAATTCAATGATTTATCCATCCAGCATAGTCTTGACCCAAAAATCTACCGCACAACAAATAGGGTGATACAATTGATGGAGGGAAACAAGATGTGCAGTGTTCCAATGGAGCCTTCTCTTTAATCGAAATTTAAACTTGGGAGATTCTTGTAATTGTTAGAGCCACTAGAAGACTTCTTCTGGAAAATGGATCCAGAATATTTCATACTGATCACTGGCTAGTTCCGAATAATAGACCGTGTCCTTCACAACCTTCAAACTCTTATGTCGTAACTCAGTTTTTTGAAATATGAACCGGTCACACCTTTGTTCCCACCACTTTTTAATGTCGGATTTGAAAATATGATGTTGCATCCTCTGAAAGATCGCTCAGAAATCAAGCCTCAGCAATGGAACCATTTGTTGGCACCTGATTGGAGATCGAGGTTCTTGGATTTTTCCAATAAAGGCACCATTGTAGTCTAGAGCATTGGCATATTCAACCTTTTGTAAGGGAAGGAGGTCTCACCTGAAGTACTTTTGAGACTTATGTGGAATGGAGTGGGGTCAAAGAGAATGAAGTGGTGGGAAGAACACATCCCAACTAGACCTAAGAACAAGAGTATAAAATATTATACGTAGACATCATAACCAGAACGGAAGATTGAAACACATCACCTGTGGACAAATTCCTCTTGTGAGAGTATTCCTAAACATTAACTGAATAACTAAAGGAACATAGATAACATGTGCATAGATGAATATCTTAGTATTCACACACAATTAAACAAATTTTAGACCCCAAATACCATTGCTCATATATTCATTACTCAAACATCAAATGGAATACAATAGTTGGATCTCAGATGAGTGGAAGCTCTGTAACTACATTTCACGACTGGTTTGATCACAGCCTTGGAAAACATAGCTAAGGCCCGACACATTACAGATACAATTCTCATTACAAAACCTAGGGTTGAGATAGCTTGAGATTCTACAGTGAAACATCAACAGCTCTATCAGTATAAACATTTTTTCTCGTTTCATAAGTCTTTGTCTTAAAGATTTTTGCGGGACTTCTTAATTCATCTGTTACAAATTATTGAGTCCACATCTTCTTGGTTTCCTCTAGAAGGTTTTGGCGCTTTTTTTTGTTCTTTCCAGCTGATAGACAACTTCATTCCTCATTGGAACTCTGAGCTATCGCTTTTCACTTATTGGATCCTCTATTGTTGTGTTTTATTGTTCTGCAACACACTCTTACTGCCTCAAAATTATGTTATTTCCGCAAAATCGAGTCTTCTCCAAAAAAGGAGGGTCCAACAATAACCAACCCATCGCAATTTTAATTGATTCTAGAGCTATCCATGGTTACATAAACTCTAACATTGTTGAAATATTTCACTTGCAAAGGAGTAAGAATAAAAAATCTTGGTTAGTTCAGTTAGCCACAAGGGCTGAGAGGAAGATCAATGAGTTGGTTAAAGATTTTTCAATAAACATGAATGGACTCAGCACAAGGGTAGATGTGAACATTATATAATTGGGTTCGTATGATTTTATTTGTCATGGATTGGTTGGAAAAACACCATGCTATCCTAGAATGTTACAAAAATACAATCACATGTCTTGATGAAGAAGGGAAGAAAGGAAAAGTTTAGGACATTCTAAGAGTTGTAGTTATTAAAGAAATTTCAAGTATGAAATTGAAAAAAAGCTTTAGGAAGAGATGTCATATTTTTGCAACCCATATGGAAGAGGTATCCATAGTTAAAGTGGCAAGCATTGAAGACCATCCAGTATTGAGATATTTTGAATATGTTTTTGAGGAAATCCTAGGACTACCACCAAAGAGAGACATTGATTTATTTATTTATTTGGTGTTAAGAGCAGTCCTAGTGTCCAAGATACCATATAGAATGGGCACACCAGAGTTGAAAGAGTTGCAGATGCAGCTTGAAGAGTTGTTAAAGAATGGGTATATACACCTAAGTGTGTCACCTAGTGGTGCCCCGGTTCTTTTTGTGAAGAAGAAACATGGAACCTTAATGCTATTTATTGATTTCAGACAGTTGAATAAGGTCACCATAAAAAACAGATATCCATTGCCAAGAAGTGATGATTTATTTGATCAATTGAAAGGTGAAAGAATATTTTCCAAGATTGACTTGAGATGAGGTTATCATCAAGTAAGGATAAAGGAAGAAAACATCAACAAGACGACATTCAAGACAAGATATGGGCATTATAAAATCACGGTAGTTCCATTTGGGCTAGAGTGTTCAAGGAATATCGAGACAAGTTTGTAATTTTCTTCCTAGATGGTACACTCATCTACTCTAATTTAGAAGAGAAACATAAAAAACATTTAAGAATTGTGTTGCAAGTTTTAAGAGAGCATAAATTATATGTTAAGTTAATTAAGTGAATCTTTTATCAAAAGAAGATTCACTACTTGGGGAATATAATTTCCGCATAATGGATAACATTTGATCCCCAGAAGATAGAGGCCATTAGAGGATGGAAAGAACCAAGAAATTTCACGAAGGTTATATCATTCATGGATCTTGTCAGTTATTACCAAAGATTCATAAAAGAATTTTCAAAAATTTCAAGCCCAATCACTTATTTGCAAAAGAAATGAGTGAAATTTGAATGGACTCCCAAGTGTGAAGAGAGCTTTCAGCAGCTGAAAGACATATTGACAAGTGTGCCAATACTAAATATTGCAAATCTAGATAAAGATTTTGTTGTGTAAACCAATTCATGCAAGGGCTCGATGGAGTCCTCACTCAAAAAAATCATGTGGTGTGTTATGAGTCCAGAACATTAAAAGAACATCAGAGGAATTATGTCACCCGTGATCTAGAGTTAGCATCCATTGTGTTCTGAAATATTTTTTGGGACATCCCACATTAAATCCCAGACAAACTGGATCATTGAAATTTCTGAGTGAATATGACTTTGAGATTAAGCACATTAAAGGGAAAGAATAACAGGTGATTGGTGCATTTAGAAAAAGAACTCATGAAATGAATACTACAGCCATTAGCATGTACAGGACTGATCTGGAAGATAAAAGTATTGCAACAACAAATTCAGATTAGCAATATTTAAAAATAAAAGAAACATTACCACAAGGCAATTTACAACAGAAATGTAAATATTATGAGCTAAAAGAAGATGAAATTCTCATGTACAAAGGCAAAGTCTATGTGTCGAATTCCAATGAGTTGAAAAATGTAGTGATGAAGGAAATGCACAATGTGTCATATGTCAGGCACCTAGAATATCAAAAGACAATTGCAATTGTAAGAAACCAATATATTTTACTCAGAATGAAAAAATAAGTGGTTAATTATATAACCAAATGTCTATAGTGCTGGAAGGTGAAGACTAAACATAGACATCCAACAGGGTTGTTACAGCGATTCCCTATTCCAGAATGGAAGTGGGAAGTATTTACAATTGATTTTATTACTAATCTTCCTAGAACAATGAAGCAGCATGATTCCATCGTGGTGGTGTGGATAAATTAACTAAGGAAACACATTTTATTCTAGTGAATATGACACACAAGGAAACAAATATTGCAGAAATATACATGAAAGAAGTTGTCAGGGTACATGGAGTGCCTAAGGCAATAGTTCCATACAGAGATCCAAAATTTACATCCAATTTTTGGAAAGGTTTTCTCAAAGTCTTTGGGGAAAATCTAAATCTCAGTACAGCGTATCACCCAGAGTCAGATGGAAAAACAGAGAGGACTAATAGAGTAATTGAAGACATGCTTAGAATGTATGTGACGAACTAGCCATCAAAGTGGGAAGATTATATTTATTTAGTTGAATTTTTTTACAATAATGGGTATCAATCCTCATTAAAGATGAGCCAAATTGAATCATTGTATGGCAAAAAGTGTAATAGGCCAATGAGTTGGGATAACCCAGCAGACAGAGCTATTATTAGGCCAAATTTGTTGAAGGAAATAGAAGAGAAAATGACAAAGATCAAGCAGAATTTAAAGGATTCCCAGGACAGACGAAAAATTTATGCAAACAAGAATAGAGTTTTTAGATATTTTAAGTGGACGAACATGTGTTTTTAAAAGTGAAGATCAAAATAAGTTCGCTAAGATTAGGAAGTTGTCCAAATTTGGCAGCAAGATATTGTGGACATTTTGAGATATTAGAAAAGATAGGGTCATTTGCATACATGCTAGCATTACCTACTTTCGTGAGAGTACATAATGTATTTCATGTGTCATTATTAAATAAATATGTGCCTAAACCTAACCACGTGATTGATTGGATTGTGATCCAGGTGGAACACGAAGGGGATTTCTAGGTAGAACTAGTACACATCCTAGACCAAAAATTCAAAGTGCTCAGGAATAAATTCATAGGGATGGTAAAAGTTCAATGGACCTACTACAGTCTTGAAGACGCAACATGGGAGCATGAAGAAAACATGCAGGAAAAATACCTGTAAATTTTTGTCAACTTTGAAGAAAACATAATATAGGAATGCAAGACTCCATTTTGAGCAGCTAGAGTTCTGGAACCACATCTCAAAGTCCTAGCCAACCTGCGTTGGGAGTCCTGTCAAACAAATGGTACAACCCGATGGAATGGGAATAGTGAAGGGGGTGCATTCCTTGGATCGACAAGTTGAGAGGAATAGGAGTTTTTGGTTGGAACTGTTGTTGGAGTTGTTAAATTTGCAAAATTTGTATTTCTTTAAGTATTGTGATGTAAAATTATATATATATATATGTATAGTATGTACTGAAGATGGCACATAATTGTAGGGAAGGGGGACTATAATGTCCTCGTTATAATCCTCATTTTAGTTAATGCTTAATGTAGATATAATGTGTGGCCATGACCAAGTGATGTATATGCAAGTTGTATTTCTGAATTTAATAATAAAATCTGATGTCAGTTGCTGGGGGACATGGACAAAGATGGGGGATGAATTAATCCACAAAAGAGGGGAGGTTCTAAGAGAATGTCTAAGAGGGGTCAAAGGGGGAATTATATGTGTCTACTAATTCAACTCACTTTCTAAAATTACTATTGGCATATGAACCTTCTAATTTTTTGATTGAGTGTCCCCAAATCCAACCATTGAATGCATGTAAGAAGGTGAGTGTGAGAAGTCACATTCCATATTTATTGGGAGCATGGGGAATGAGTCCAATCATCTTGGGGAAGTGTGTGAGTCAAGCAAGCAAGCCAAAGGAGAGGAAATCTATACGGGCGATTACAACAATTTTAGAGAATCAATGTTTTTGGCATGAACAACATACAAAGAGCAGAAAAGAAGAGCTTGGAGCTGGAGCAACCATGGAGGGTGAATTCTGGACTGTATTTGGATCAATATACTAAAGAACCAGGTTGTCATGCCTGAAGAGTGAACTCATGTGTGAGTTTCACTGTAACAACAAGTGATTGTTGTTGTTTTCCTAATAGTTTTCCTAGCAATAAGCTCCCTTGAGTTCCCAGTAGAGACATTCCTAGTTACTTGTGCTAAAGAGACCATGATAAACAAATGAGACTATGGAAGAAATAAGAGTAGTGAAGGGGTACATTTCTTGTGTTGGGAATGTCGAGAGGAAGAGAGCTGATGGAAAATCAGGATAGTTGTAGGAGAATACCAGTGGGTTGTAGGATTTTCTAAGTTGTGAGTGAACAATGAGAGACCACCCTCTTTTGTGAATTGCAAACCCCAGCTCAAGGGTGAATTGTTGTTGATATTTGCAACAAAAAATCTATGGTTGGGTGGAACGTTCATCCCAATCAGTTGGTTGTACAACCGTTGTTAAACTTACAAGTGTTTTATCCTGTTTTTGTGTTGCATTATGAGTTAAATTGTTGTCTATTAACTCTATGTTTGAAAACAATATATATGTTGCTATGTTGAGTTATTTAAAGTGTATTCATGTCATTTTTAGCCTATTGTAGATGTATTTAATTAATGGTAACATATAGTAGTTAAATTTGATTGTGATTCATAGCTAATAAGCTACAGGAAATTGGTCAATTTTAAATTTTTTAATTTATGATTTTTCCTCACGTAATGGACCTCAACTAGGCTAGGAAACATTGCAATTGGAGACCTTGACAACTTGGTGACTTCTTCATGATGGCCACATAGAGGTTGAGTTGCCTGCTTGAAGAAATCCTTTCTTTGGAGGAGTAGTGTTGTTAATTGAACCTTAGTAGATGGAAAGGTCACTTGGTTGCTTGCATGGAGGCTTGCACTTGACTTGAGAATGCATGGGTTGAAGCTTGGAGGCTTGTGGAGTGTTCATGCCTTGAAGCCTTGCTTGTTGATGACATCACTATAGAGCTTTACGTGTTTCATTTTGGAGTGCAGCGCTTCACATGTGTGGACTTGTTGGAGATAAGTTTCTTTAAGGGTTTAGGCCCACTTTGAAGAAGAGATTCCTTTCAATAACTATTATTTTCATCATCTTGTATTAGAGATGTGAGGACGGTATTGCATTACTCTCTCTCTCTCTCTCATATTTTGAGCACTATGGTTCTTGGAGAAGTTAAAGCTTGTTTTAGCGTTAGGGTTTCACCCTAAAGACACAAAGAAACTAAGGTTCACCCTAGTGGAGATTGATTGAGGACAAAAGGAGACATATTTCCAAGGAGGACATGCTAGTGTTGATGCTTTCTTGTTGGAGATATTTAGTGGTGGCTAGGGTCTTAATGGTTTCCCTAGCTAGGGTTTGAAGAGTTTGTGATAAATTTGTGGTATGTACATGTACTTCATGTTGATTTGACATAGTTAAAGGTTGAAACTATTAAGTGATTCAACATATATATTGAATACAATAGAGTAGATTTACTATAGTAAATCTATTGTAATTAAAGTAATTTCAAATCTGGTTTATGCTTGAAAAAGTGTTCTTGGGGAGCTACAACTTGTTTCCATATGTGTGATATTTTTTCTCTTGGGTTGCCTGGTTGTGTTGGGATAAACTGAGATGGAATATTGTTAAATTTAAGAAGTTGCAAAAGTCATTCTCCGGGAGGATGGCATAAGACCCTAGTTGAGATCTAGGGCCCCTGGTACACTCCTGGGATTATTGGTTTGGGACCAAGCAGTTAGAGCCATGGAAAAAGACCCTAGTAAGGGCCCCCAATGTATTGTTGGGGTTCTTGGTCAAGGACCGAGAAGTAAGTCCCTATATGTGTTCTAGGGCCCCTGGATGTGTTCCAAGGAATCCTTGCTCGGTGATTGGATTGATCCTTGGTTGTATACCTTGGTGGTTGATGATATAATTCCTTAGATGTGTTCTAGGGCCCTAGATGTGTTCCATGGAATCCTTTCTTAACGCCTGGGTTGATCCTTGGTCTTGTACCTTGGTGAACAAGGCCCTAGATATAATCTAGGTCTCCCAGATGTGTTCTGGGGTATCTTGGTCTAGGACCAAGAAGGTTCTTGGTTAGGTACTAAGATGTGATGATGTGTGATATTCTTCCACTCTCTCGAGATGGTCCAAGAGACCTAGGAGCAGCTACGAAGATGGACATGACCACATCATTGATTTTTCCTCTTATGTCGAGATGATAAAAGCTTATAAGTTATCATGAGAGTTATGTGGACATATTTCCATTGAAGAAGACCCCTTTGACTTTGTCTTGTTGTCTACCCTTGCTTGGGCCACTTCCTTATTAATGTTATTGTGTTGTTGGTCTAGTCCCTTTGACTTGCTGACTTTATAATTAATATTTTTATTACTTAAAATATTAATTATTTTTATGTTTGTTTTGATTGGGTTTTAATTAACCCTAACCCTCTTCATAAACTATAAAAACACCTCACCCCTCACTCATTATTTCACTCAATATTCCTCACTCTCTTCTCTTGGTCTCATTTTCTGCAGCTCCTCTTGTTCAGTCCTAATTTTTCTGGTGTGGCCTCCTTGGTGGAATTTTCTCTTGTTGTTTGAGGTGTGGCCTCCTTGGTGGAATTTTTTCTTGTTGTTTGAAGTGTGGCCTCCTTGGGGGATTTGTTTATTTTGGTGTTAGGTTATGGTTTCCATGTCCTTGGTTCCCTCTTGTTTTGTTAAGGTGGTGCGGACCTCCTTCTAGTTGGTTACAGTGCCGCAACCTCCTCCTAGTCCCTATTCAAGTTGTCGTTGGCTACTCTAATGTTGTCGTTGTCTCCTAGGCATCCTTTGGCTCCTCTTCAAGTTGTTTCTAGTGTCTTTTCTTTCTGCCCCTGGTGTCTCATGTATGTTGCCTCTACCTACCAAATTTTGCTCCTATTTTACTGTAGTGTTACAGTACATGTTGGACAGATTTTGTTTGAGCCTGGTTGTTGTCTTTGGGATTTTATATCAGCCCTAATTATGTTGATTGGTCCTTGAGTTATTCTTGGAAAACAGTCCACTTCAATCATGATGAGATCAAACCCTTGATGGTTTTTGATCCATGACCTTTAACATCTTTTTTTGAGCATATCAAAAGAGGACAACAACAAAGCATCTAAGGTAAATTTGTTCTTGGTTTTAATCAAGGTAATGTTCAGTTATCACTTTGCTTATTATCAGATCTAATTATGTTAATGTTCAGTATTTTTTATTTCTAATGATCAGATCTGTTCATGTTTAGATATAGCTTAGAATTGTTTCCTACATGCTCAAATATATTGTACTGTTTATGTGTCTAATCTACTTCAGAAATTTTGTTTTTCTTGTTAATCTATATCTATAGTAGTGAATAAATTTAAAAGAATATTATGGTTTTGGTTTTCCCTTAAATTATAACATGGTATCAGAGATTAGGGCATGAAAAGAGCTCAATTGTGGCAGACTTTTGAGTCTGCGTAGATCCATATCTAAGGGTTTGTTTTGCAGATCAGCAGTAAACTTGTTGTATATCAGATCTTGTTTTCAGTATGGCCTCATCTTCAGTCAAAGCATAATATAGGCTTGAAGAGCCTCAAAATTCAATTTTTGGAAGGCTAGGGTGTTTAATATCCTAGAATAAGGTGACTTGGATTAGCTAGTTACCAGGGAGATAGAAGAACCTACATCAAATACAGGAAGGGCAGCATATAAGAAGAGGCAGACCAAAGATAAGAGAGTCATATTTGACTCAGTTAAGGATAGTGTGATGCCTCTTATTGGTCATCTGAGAACAGATAAGGAATTCTTTGATGCCATAGCAAATCTATATGGGATATTGAAGAAATAACTACATACATTAAATATGGGAAAGGATGAATCTATCTCTGCCTTATTTTGCAAAATTGTTCAAACAAGAGATCAACTTACCGCAATTGAAATTGCAGTGGATGATGATGACCTTGTACAAACAGCAGTAAATGGTCTTCCTAAATCATGGAAGACATTTCTCTCTTTGGTCAATGGAAGAGAAGTTCAACCCAAATTCAAGATATTATGGCATGATTTCCTAGAAGAAGAGGGCATACTTAAAAGTAGGAATGAGCCCTTGATGGTAAGATACCATGCTCTTTCAGTCAAAGCCAAGAGATGGAAGAAGTTTCCTCAGCACAAAGGAAAAGGTAGGAAACCCCAAGGTAAGCACTCTCACTTTCACTCTCATTTATCTAAAATAATATTTTTTAACTGTTGTTAGCACTGAGAGTCACCCTCATATTGCAGGAGGATAAGCCCATTACCCATCAAAATGTTTGTGGAGGTAGTTTTATGAGTGGAGGCCAAATGGACAAAGCTCAGCATAAGAATATTTTAACACAGAAAACTGGGCTAGAAATACATAAGGAAATGAGGTTCTCATTAACTTCAGTCATTGGTTTAAGCTTAAAGGTGAGAAGGAGGAATACTTAGTGAGGAGAGAGGAAAATCCTGCCATAAGCATTCAGCCTTCAAGCATCTTGGTGTATAAAAACTCAGGCACAAGAGCACTCTTGAACCTAAGTTTAAGATACTAAAATGTTTCACAACAGCATTATAATCAAACCTCCATTATAATACAACTACAATAACTCGTCTAGATCAACCATGCACGAGCATTTCAGCATAAGAGGAAACAGGATAGTGAAAGAAAATACTAAAACATATCATAGCATCATTATAATCAAACCTCCATTACAATACAACTACAACATCTCGTCTGGATCATCCATGCACGAGTGTTTCAGCACAAGAGGAAACAAAATGATGAAATAAATTGACTTGTATTAATGAGAAATAACCAGAGAACAGATATGTTATCAAACTATTAAAAAATAGGGAGCTTTGCTCAACCATCGACTACAAAAAATTCTTAAACTGATCTATTTATAACCAAAACAGTTGACAACCACTAGGAGTGAGAGATGGCCATCATGTCCAGGGCTTTCCCACTGCACATCCTTTTGTCAAATTGTGTGTGTATATTTTGTCAGACACAAGCTCAGATTAGCAGGGACCTGCAGGAAAAACCGTCCATCGTAGTACCTCGAGATGACAGTTCTATCTCCATGACCAGACCCCCCATCCCTTCTATTTATGGAGTGATCTGAGGTTTCAGCTACCATTCCTTGTTCATTAACTGATTTCACCTCAGGATCGGTACAAGGATGGACAACTAAAGGGCGGCCACGTGCTGCTATTGGATTTGGCACTAAATGAGCATGTGATTTTGGGGTCGTCAAAAGCAGTTTGGACCCACACCGCTTTTGGGCCTGAAACTCACCACCTTTCACCTTTAAATTTCTCAACTTAAAAATAAAACAAACTCACATGCTCCAGAAGGAGCTTATTTATGTACAATCCTTAACTAATCGATTTTTACAATGCTCTAGGTGAAAACAAACTTCCACCAAAGCCATTCAAGTAACTTCCTAACTGAAAACTTATTTACTCTGTCACTAATCAGCAAGGGACAATAAAACTGTGACAGCAAATTAATTACATTCTTCATATTTCCTCCCAATGATGAAGGTAAGATAAATATTGAAGGCTTCAATACATTGAGGAAATTCAACCCCATGTACCCCCCTACAGGGTCATAAAATAGGTGATAAAACTTATTGGGTTGGTAACAGAAGCCTTCTCTGCTTTACAGTTGCTCACATGTGGTTGAATGTCTGTGGCAAGCACAGGTGAGTGAATGGTTGATGCAAGTTGTTGATCCACTTCTCTTTTATATTCTATGATAACATTTGTTTGATGATGGCAAGAAATATCCTCATGTATATGAATGAATGGATCTTTCTCTTTATCATGTTGCTCTTGGTAAAATCTTTCATTTTCATCAGAAGGCTGGCCGCTAATGTTTTCTACTCCAAGAGGTATCTTCTGCCCAATATGAGAAAATTGTTCTTCATTATTAAACACAGGTTGTCTTTCAAGATTCAATACAGGAAGAAACATATTATCATCACCATATGAGTCAAAAATAGGCTGATCATAGCTAGGTTTTTTAGAGATAGGGCCACACAGAGTATCAGCTTCCAGAACAAACTCAATTTCTTCATTTTCCTTATTGAGACATAAAACAAAGCTTCCCTCTGATGCAGATGAACAAGGAAGAGAAAGAGTTGATTCCTCATCCATGGCATCTTCTTTGCTTAATTATTTTAGTTGGTGTTATCACTGAAATTTTTTCCGCAAATGGTTACAAGAATCTAGCATCGTCAAACAGTTATGAGGTCACCCATGGACCAAAATTACCACAAAAGCATTTCCAAAGGGTCAAAAACTATACAACCAGTGACAAAATTAAATTTAGCTATGACTACACAGAGCGCATGCGCACATGTGCAAAACAGAAAAGCGCACATGCGCCCGATGCACGACTGTGGTTGCTAAAAGCCGTGCACATTTGAGAACGACGCATTTATGAGAGTGTTCATCCTCCCACCCACTTCTAGTTCAGCTTCCAAGTTGATTTGACACTCAAATCTAGACTAGATCCAACTGGGTGGTTGGTCAAAGACCTAAAAATGCCCTAATTAGCCTCTTTTCACACTACAAGTTGGTTGCACAATACCTCAAAGAGGTGCTATAAAACAAGGCCATGGGAGCACTTCATTCTTACGGAATTCAATAGAAAAGTTATGTTGCTACTATTCTCTTGAGTAATCCTCTATTCTCATCAAGAGTATAGTAGCACAATTACATTGGTCAATCCATCTCACCCCTTGAGTGGATTAGCAAAGAATTATTTCACCATTTTCATTCAAAGTTGTAAGAAGAGTTTATTTGTGGGGGTCCAAGAGCCCTCCCTTGGAGGAAGAAGGGACTCATAGTTCTCTTTCTTCTTGGTGTTTTCTTTCATCGATATAAACCTTACCATTGGTGACATGGGTCTTATTGTTTCTTTTGTTCTTATGTCCCTATGCTCACTAGTTTAGTTGTTATTTTATTTCTTAGTTTAATTCTTAGTTGTTCTTTTATATTTCTTTCTCTAACCCTTTTCCATAAAGCTGTCCTGCTTAGCAAACCCAACTAAGCTTGCAAGCACCTCTGTTTTTCTCATCTAGGTGGAAAAAGAGGCGCAACAGATTGGCGACTCCACCGAGGAAAGGTATCAATTTCCTACTCCATTTGGGTTTTATAGCTCTTCTTTTGATTTATTTAACCTGCAGGTGCATTTACCATCCCAAGCCGACCTACAAAACATCCAATTCCAAGTTGAATTGAGAGAATTCCATTTGGAATTTTCTTTCACAGCCGTGTGTCAGTTGTGCGTGGGTTTTTTGGCCCACAGACACACATCGTGCGCACAGGTGCTAAAACCACAATTCTGTTTTGCGCACCTGCGCCCATAAGCTTGTTTTAGTCTACACACAGGCGCTCAGTGCGCCTTTGTCTACTCTGGGACCTGCGCACCTGTGTAAAAAACTACACATTGTAAGGTTTTTTGAGATTTGGGGAAGGCCCTTAGCCTTGTTAAAAGTGATTTCATGCATGTTTTAAGCTACACCACACTTAGTTCCCTCTTCATATAAATGGATTAGTCAAAACACATAGGCACTTAGGGCATTTAAGATCATTATTTCCTCTTTTGCTTTCATTTTGCCACATAGATGGCTTGCTTTGACTAAAAAGTGTAAGTTGGAATCATTTGTAATCACATAAAACTTGCATTGGGACTAGAAGTTGGATAACAATTGCTTAGTATGCTCTTATCTCACGCTTCCAAGCGACCTTGAGAATTAGAAAAAGATTGTGGGACAATTTCATCTCCCTTAAAAAGACTAAAACCTTTAGGAGAGGACAACAACCCCTCTTGGGACTCCTCTTAGTTTATTTTTCAAAACACATCTTAAAGATTGTAACGGGCCCATACATGCCCACATGCTACAAAGATAGGATAGTGTTGAAATTTACTTTCTTAGATTAAATCACTAGGGAAGTTTAA